>WOGO01003810.1:0-13895 GCA_015342085.1 Leptinotarsa defecta | reverse complement strand
GGCGAGTCTCACCAACCTTTCGACTTCAGCCCCAAACTCCTGCAGACTCTCGGATGGAGTTTGAGCTCTCACCTTCAGTTGAGCTTGATAGACCTGTTGAAGGTGCTCACTACCATACCTGACCTCCAAAGCTGATACGCCTGTTTCATAATCCTTCTGCCTAATCACTGGAATATTTCGCAGAATTTCGGAAGCTTTTCCTCGTAGTTCCAATATGAGAGCTGTTGCTCATTTCTTCACCCATTATTTTCGGCAGCGGCCTCAAATTGTATGCGATAAATTGACCATAAAGATTCGCCATCTAAAGTTGGGGTTTTAATAAAACTACTGCTAGAAGGGGAAGAAGTAATCTTTTTCAGGTCCGGTGATTCTTTGCGAAGTTTCCGGAAAACTTCTTCAAACATTCAGTCGACTCCTTCAAGATTTTTCCCAAGCTCCTCTTCCTTTTCAACCTCCTCAAGATTCTCATCTACTGCTTTTTCTAATCCCTTTGTTTACTGGAACACTTTTCCAAATTCCTCTGTACCTCCTCTTTACTCATTTACTCAGTTTTTCCAATTGATTCTTTCAATTTCTAGGCAAAATTTATGAATACAAGTTACTGACTGATTGGACCTTCCAGTAGTTCATACTACGCAGTAACTTTTCGGGGTGAACTTTTCAGTTTGCCTTGTACTTCAGCAGATGTTCTAGTGATTCAGCTTTTATTTTTTCAGATTGTGGAAGGATATAAACCCAAAAAACGGTATAAAATATTGAGTCCTCCACAAAAGGTCTTTCAGAGAAGGAGTATTCAATGTCATGTATTGAAATTGTTGTCTTAAATACAAGTTTGCCACTGAAAAACATGACTTCAACGAAAGAAATACCAGGAATATTTTGTTTTTTGAGCCCGATATAAATAAAAATATTTCAGGTGAGACCGTGAACAATCACATTCGTCACTTCTTTGAAGTTGAAAATTTCTCAGGGCATGCTCAAAATATAGGTATGAAAGATAGACCAGAGTTTAGATCGTCGTAGATTTGGCAAGAAGTAAGTATCAGAGTTGTAAAAACAGCAACTTCACCGGACACTCTTTAACATCGATGAATCTGAACTTAAATTATAGTTTGAAGCTGAATTTTATGTATATTACTATTGACATGATATTTTTCCATCATAGAGTCAAATGAGCTTGCTAATGGAGAAGGGTAGCCTTCTGAAGATATAATGGTTGGGAGTTTCATGCTCTGGAAAGCTACACGACAGTTGAGTATATTCAAGAGCATCGAAACATTCTAGAACTGTGTGGATTAGTCGTGAATAGTTTGGAATATTCTGGAACATCTCAGATATCTTTGGAATGATCAAGAAAGTTATATTTTTTGTGGTGGCCGTACTATAAAAAACGTTCCCGTCTTCACCTGACAAGTGAGGTTTTGAAAATATATTGGAAATAATTTTCGCCTTCTAGAAGTTCATGAAGCAATGCAGAACGTTCGTGAGTATTTGAAAGCATTCTACAACATTTCAGTGCACTTGGGCACACACTAGACTTTTCGGAAATAGTCTAAAACTTTCGGGAATATCCTGGAACATCAGATATCATTGTATAACGGTACAGAAAGTAATATGATATGGAAGCACAAGTGCCTTTTTTTTTGAGGAAACGAGATATTAAAATTGCATATAGAACAAGTAATACTTTGGGAAAGTTAGTTAAGAATAATAAAGACAAAACATCCAAATTCGAGAAATCAGGAGTATATAAATTGAAATGTGGAACGTGACCCAAGGTATACAATGGTAAAACTGGCAGGACATTTAGCCATCGAATCCAGGAACATCATATGAGCTGTGTAATCAAGGAAACAAATTCAACATATTCAAATCATCTTCTAGAAGAAAATCATATATTCAACGAAGAGTTTGAAATTTTGCACATAGAAAATAATCATATATTCAACGAAGAGTTTGAAATTTTGCACATAGAAAATAAAGGTTTGAAACTGAATCATTTGGAAGCAATGAAAATTAATAAACCTAAAAATTCAAACAGTCTAATGAATGACCAACTAGATTTGAATAGATCACCATTATTGAACTTGTTTTCTTGAAAACCGAGAAAGAATCATTATTGATGTAGATGTGAGGTAATATGCTTCAGGTGATCATAATTGAACAGATACGTTAGGTAGAGGTTCAGGTAATTTTTTGGAGGTATTCTGAATTATGGTTACCTGTAGTATATAGGAGTTTTTTTCGTTTCTGAGATACAGGGCGTTGAAGTTTGAGAAGAACGGTTGCTATAAAATATCAATTATATCCTCACACCGATTTGGTTGAAATTTGCTACAGTTATTTGTAGTAATGACGCACTTATTCAACCCTAACTAGATTGAAATTATCAGTTCTAGTGAAGTTCCAGTGGGCACCACAGCCAACAAAATTGGGAAAAAAGTATGTCACTGACCTGTTGTTGTTGTTTTCAATTTTTTTAATTATTCAATTGAAAATTCAACTTTTTCGTCATCTTTATATCTAGCTTCGTATCGGAAAAAAAATTGAAGCGACTTTGCATATCAAGAACACCTGCTTTGGAGACCAGCTGACAGTGGTATTGCCATATCAGTCAAAGTCAGAGTTGTTAATTAGCATTAATTCCATCATGAATGATTTTACTAACGTTGAAATAGCTGACATGCACTTCATTCATGGATTAGCAAATGGAAATGCGAAAAAAGCACGAAAAAATTACCAGGACAGATATCCTAACAGAGTAATCCCATGTGCCTGAACATTAAGAACGCTACATGCAACAATTTGTGAAACTGGGAGTTTCAATCAGCTGTCGCCCCCATATGAACGACAACTCTCAGAAGTTGAGAAACTTGTGCGAACTAAGGACTAACGAGGTCTTACCTTTCAATGTGTGATTCCTAACACGGTTGCAGAATCATCCCAGCTTCAACCAGATAAATTCTCTCGAGAAAAATATCTGGTCGAGGCAGGAATCGAACCACGGTCTTCCGATCGTGAGTCGAGCGCACTACCACCACGGTCAATTCGACCACAGTCGAAACTTTATTTACTTTTGGTTTTTATTTAATGTTGCCATGGATAGTTTTTAGAAGTGATTTTTTTATCGACAACGAAGCTTGATATGAAGGAAACACATACAGAGCCTTCATTTCAAAACTTCCCACCCCCAGTACTTCGTTTAGCAGGGAGAATTTGCCGTAGACAAAAAACACGTCAATTTAGATATCGAGGGAGAAGTTAAAAACCAATTTCAATGGTATTTTAGGTTCAACCCTCCTATTTTGAAGATCTTAAAAATCCTCACTCAACACCGTTTAGAGAACTAAAATAGGGCAAAAAGAAAATTGATTATAACAAAAAATAAACATTTATGGAACCGCTGCCACTGACTCAATAATGGTATGTTTATGTTTCTTTTTTGCTAAATGAAGTACTAGTGGTGGGAAGTTTTGAAATGAATGGCACTGTATAACAAAAAAGTAGTAGTTTTAATAATTCAATTTGAAGAAAAATATAAAACTACAAAAAAGTTCATGGTGTTCTTCTTTTTCTCGAAATTGTTGGCTATGGTGCCCACTAACACAACACTAGATCTAATTAGGACTAAGTAAGCGCCTTCTTACTTCAAATAACCAAAATAACCATGATATTTAATGAATACCGTTTTTTTAACTTCAACGCCTTGTATCTCAGAAACGAAACAACTCCCGCCATAAGTTTACACAAACTTCCGTCTCAAAACGACCGAAAGAATCACCCTCTGAAGTTTCGTACCGTAGTTAGGAAACTCACTGTATGTCTATTCGTATATGCCGTTTACTATAGGTAGTCAACGTTGCATTAGAACAATTATAATTTCACAGGTAAGTAGGCCGTGGTCCAATGGAACCTGATGATTACGTCCAATGCTTCAGCAATTTTTCTCTTTCCAATAGAAATGAAACCCTTAACTGCTTAAGAGAAGTTTACTGTCTATTCATTCTGCGATGAAAATATTCACGGTCAAATATATTTTCGCATCATGAAGCTGACAAAGATTCAAGTCCTATATTATTCCTAACATAAAACTTCGAAGGGAATATAACGAACTGTTGAATATTACTGAAGTCAATGACTACATTTCAACAGTAAAATATCTGGTGAAAGTGATTGACATCATCATTAAAAGTACCACCAAGAACTCATAATGACATAACTAGCATTATAATCTCTTCACATGAATTATATGAGGATGGTCTGGGTGGCTGGAACTTTGGTGAGTAATTATCAATAGATGGAAACGAAATTCACTAGTTTTAATCTACGAGTCCTGCTATCTTTATGTTGAGGTCGAACATTTTTTTGGCGACCCTCGTATATTGAATAAGTGAAAATATTTAACGAAAATTCAATTCTTGGTAATTCCAGAAGGATTAATAAAAATATTACCTGGAGACATTCATTCTTTTACAAATTGTAGAAAAAAAAGCATCCAATTTTCTGATACATTATTCAAAAATTTACAGTCAGCAATTATTCTACAGAAAGATGCATCAGTTTTGAGAAAATATTTCACTACGATTATCTAAAATTCGTAGTGAGCCATCGCTCAAAGACAATTTGGAGACATGCACTGAAAAATTTCCAGCTGTTATGAAATTGGGAATATCTAGCCCTCACGGACTTCTAGAGTGGTAGAGTTTCAGCATCAGCGATAAAAAAAAACATTCATATATCTCATATTTCAAATTGGTAGAGCTATCAGGGAGTCTCATTTAAGTAGTCAACAGAATTTCAGTATGATAACAGACTCCTTGAGGCTTTTGTGTGAATGAAAATAATCAGAACTGTCTAGTTCTGAAATGAAAAATTTCTTACGTTATCAGTTATCTTCTGGCCTGCATCACAAAGGAAAAACAAAATACACATCCAGCCTAAGAGCTCACAGAGTGTTCCCCAACGATTGGACTGAAAATGAAATAAATGATAATGAGGCGAAAAGCACGAACTAGAGAAAAGTTACGTAAACAAGATATCATGAGTACACTTTCATATAAAAGTCAGCATTCTATAAGGTCATTGAAATATCTATCCGCTATTAAGTGAACATCAAAAACACATTCCTTTAAAACGTGATTTCCAAACACAACCTTAGAGATAGTTTCTTAGGATTTGTTGCTTGTCATATTCCATTCCATGAACATTGACACTATGGAAAATGATAAAAATAAAAATGATGATATGTTTATTCCCAATAGAACAAATCATCTAAAGGAACAATTCGTTCAGGCCAGTCTCAACTCCCTACACTGTAGGTTAATGGACTGACACGAACTAGGTTTTCAGGTAGGCCCAATGACTGTATTGTGTGAAAAGTTTTCTTTCCTCATACCAGGAATTGGGCAAATTTCGGATATTTGGTTGGTTACCTCGTTCAAAGGCAGTTGGGGCGATGACAAACCTGTTGTTTGTTGTCTGCTTCAGCCTCGTTCGAGAAATGATACTCCGAAGGAATGAAATTTTCAATTATCGAAAATCATTGACTTTATGATGATGTTAGACACTACCTTGCACTGACGAGCGGCCAAACAGCCCAAATCCGGTCTGCTAGTATGTTCCAATAATTGAAAATCTATTGCGGCAGTTGTATCGCCAACATCATATGCAGGAATAACTTTAGTGAAGAATCCTGCACTGACACCTGTCGGATATAATTCAACGTCCTTCGTAGTATCAATCAGGGGACTAGTTGTTTTCTGACAAGTGTCAGTCCATTTACCTACAGTGTAGGAAGTTGAGACTGTCCTGAACGTATTGTTCCTTCAGATGATTTGATTTATAGCCAGTCTTCAAGTATGCCCACTGACTATATATGGAAAATATTCTCAATAGGCTAACGCCCAAAAATGAAAGAAATACAAATAATTCAGAAATAATCGTGAAAAATTTAGAAGTTGGCAAAGAGGTCGTCAATTCCAGCATCAGATGTAGTAGCAGGGGAGCCCACGATGCAAAATGGGGATTTACTCGAGCGTCATTGTGACATATTAGGTTGCAAAGCTTAGATGATAAGATGAAAAAAAATGTTATATAATATATATCTTTTCATCGGTGGGGGAAGCGGCTATATATTTTTAAATATGTAAAAAAATACTGTTGCATGGACATACTCGAGCACGTCAGATATTGATAGCATCAATGTCCTACGTATTTTTAATAATGTTGGTATGTTAATCTAATCGTTTGCATGATGTGGGTGGTTGTATGTAAGGGTTGAAAGTGAAAAGGAAAAAAAATTAATCGAGAGCGTCAGATTTTCTAAGGGGGTGTTAAGTACAACAAAAAAAAGCTCTCATTCAATAATCTGACGATTTCAATCTGACGCAAACTCGCGGCCATTATTATGATGTGAAAAAAAAATTCGCCATTTTGAAATGACGTTATTTTTTTACAACTTTGCTGCCCTCCCCTTTCTTTACGTCACTTTCAAATTGTCAGATTACTGGAATATACACTTTTAGCATGTAATTAACTCACTCTACCTTAATCTGACGCGCTCGAGAATTTCTGATGATCAATTTTTTTTACTAATCGAATCCTTTATCTCTCACGGGCTGCCTTATATATGGAGCTCATATTTGGTGGAGGTACTTAACCGGGTACAAGGTATCCCCCTGTATATTATTCTGCCGCGCTTCAGTAAATCCCGAAATACCCGCTTGGGCTCCCCTATTATTACGGTCAAAGCGAAAGATTTTCCAGCAGTTCTCATAAATCACACTTGAGAAAACTAAATATGCTTTCAGATAGCACAAATGATGGTCGTCAAATCTTTTATGTACACTACTAGGAAATTATTCTTTGATGCGAATGTAAGTATCTGAAAATTGTTTATTATAGTGTCATCAAATATCTAATTGAAAATGGACACACACTACGAAAAGTTGATCATCAACAAGTATTCAAAGGGAAAAAAATTAAACTACATGTGAAAATGAACAAAACCAAAAAAATCAGTGCGCCAGGGATGTTACTCTCACATATAATCAATATGTAATCGGTTGCTGTACCTCAAACCATGAGTTGGAAATTCTGGTTGGATGACAGTGAATGCTCTCTATTTTTTCCATCAATAAGTGTTCAGCCCACCTAGGCCTAGAGCAGCAAAATTTTTCGAACCCACTAGGACTCTTTGAGTCAGTCAGTTGAGTCAGTCAGTTCTTTGAGCTCAGGCTGTTGAAGCTGTTATGAATGTCCTTCCAGAAGGATTCCGCCCAATTAGCGGTCGGCAGATCATCCACACAGAAGCTCTTGGAAAAAGCGAGTTTTTTCGCGAAATTGGAGACTTTCCTCGACATCTCCCGCTCGCCTCTCTAAAGACCTTTCTTAGCAGCCACTATATAGCATCCGTATTCTATCGAGACAGTATTGGGTTAGGTTAGGTCCAAAGCGAGCGGGTCTATTCGACCCTCCACCGCAACCCGCAAGGGTTTATTGTGGTTCACACCTATTTTCACTCTGCCAAACAAACCCAGCTTCTTAACGAAACCGATTAGTTTATATGGTGAGTGGTATTTCAGGTCAGATGGTAAGAGTATGGCTCTGCCGAACTCTAAAGACCTGATTCGGTCCCCAGCGGGGCAGACACTAAGCATATGGTCTGTTAATGAGGTAGTCGAATAGTCAAGTTGCAAGATCTTGATACCCACGAAAACCTTCCCATATGAGGGTTTTTGTACGTCAGCTACACCTGACGAAGACGATGCCGTAGATTCAGCCGTGCAGGACTTTTTCGCCTCTGGTTTTGGTAAAACCTCACTTGAGCGCAAACGTTTGTTAACCTGCTTATGGGGGGTTAGTTCTCCCACCTGAGACAGATTCTGCGTACGCCGCAGCTCTCGCTACTGAACTAAATTTACAGGGAGGTCAATTGGAGTCGTAAACTCGACATCCATCTCCTCTGTAGACTAGTTCCTGAACTAAATTTACAGGGAGGTCCGTTGGAGTCGTAAATTCGACATCTATTTCCTCTGGAGACTCGCTCCTGAATTAAATTTGCAGGGAGGTCAGTTGGAGTCGTAAACTCGTCATTCATATCCTCTGTAGACTCGCTCCTGAACTAAATTTACAGGGAGATCCGTTGGAATCGTAAACTCGACATCCATCTCTTCTGGAGAATCGGTCCTGAATTAAATTCACAGGGAGGTCAGTTGGAGTCGTAAAATCGACATCCATCTCCTCTGTAGACTCGCTCCTGAACTAAATTTACAGGGAGGTCAGTTGGAGTCGTAAACTCGACATCCATCTCCTCTGTAGAATCGCTTCTGATCTAAGTTTACAGGGAAGTCAGAGTCGTAAGCTCGACATCCATCTCCTCTATAGACTTGCGTCAGAAAGACGCTAAGTCTATAGAGAAAGTATTCATAGTACTATCCTTAGTTGGACTGCTCTTGAATAATGTTTTTGATTTTCATCAAGTAACGGGTCTGTGTATTCAAAAATATAATGGTAAATAGTATAAATGTTTCATGGTAGATATTGAAAATACATAAATTCAAAAAATAATACGAATATTAGTAGTATCCACAATAGGTTTGGGGAGAGTATTTGCTCATTTTGTTGAGATTACTTGATTTCAGGGATGCATGATTTGCCTCAATCGCATGGTATCAGGTGGATGAATTCATTGGATTTACTGTTGACCTTTGGTGATTTTGTCTGTTGAACTATTAGATTCAGATCCAATTCTTCTGGTTCTCGTCTAGAGTCCTCTCCCTGAGAGCGACTCGTTTGGCAAAAGTTTGTTGTTGCACCGATTGAAGAGAGGATCTATCACCATCAAAACAACTCCTTTTTCAGCAGATGGATGATGATAGTGGTTCTCAATGAATATATGTTTTACACTTGTATCTCCTCACTTTCACGCCTGGAAATGCCAATTCATTTTGGAATTCCTACTCCATAGTTAATTTTATGGAAAATCACATCCTGTTGAGGTGTACCAACAAGGGCGTCTATTTTGTATCTCCATAATAGAATGAAACATATTGTCGATTATATAGTCCAACATGCCATGTGCCTATAAACTTATTTGGAAAAGAAGGGATGGTAGTACTATTCAATTCTCGGAATCTGCAGAAGATATTTTTATTTTCCTCATCGTTATACGAAATACCACAATGAGCATACCATTTTTTTGGAGTCTCGATATATGTGATTTTTGGTAAGGGGCTATATTATCCTAGTTTCAAGTCATGAGGAGATAACTATCACCAGCTACATTGACATATTTTCAATTTGAAATCGGTGTTAGTTGCTAACAAACACATTTCACGAACCTAGAATGAAAGTTGGGTCTTTCTAATTTGTTGGCCTTTGTCAGTACGATGTAGATAACACTCATTTGAGAGAAAAGTGAGATTGAGAAACAAATGTAGTTAGCTGGTTCATTCTTTTAAAAATAAGAGTTCCCAAAAACTTTTAAATGAGTCCTTCGACAAGAGTGCTTTGTTCACTCAGTCAATCGGCCGATGTGTGAGTCGATGGTTCGAGCCGCAGGCTTAACGCTCGATTTTCACTTGTTATCGTCCAACTCGTGTTAAAATTCACAAGTTAAAAGGTAAGACCTCGTTAGTCGTTAGCTCCCACAAGTTTCGACTTCTGAGGATTGTCGTTTGTAGGGGTGCGATAGCTGGTTAACGGAAAAACATATTTCAAACATATTTTTTAATTAATAAATAAACATAGTTATCAGTTTTGAGAAGTATATTTGCTTGATTACACAAACTGCAGGTATTAAACGACCCAGAAGCTCATAAAATCTCTTGCTTTTGACCCTTTTGGGTGGATCTGGGTGAACCTGGTAAAGTATTATAAATCCGCCTATACCAGCTGCCGCAAATCATAACGAAATCACAAAATTTTGTTCGAGCATTCTGTAATCATTTTGCATTAATAATGAGCATTCATTTCTTTTTACCATTAGAAAAAATAGTACACCAAAATATATGTTCAGTAATATCATTGTTCAAATTGAGGCATAACGTCTCATAAATTTCATATGGATTTAATTGAAAGGAATAGATTGAAAACTATGTGAAACTTTGTACCTCAAAACTAATATATGTATTTTATGCGTAACGAGACATTCCTTCAATAATTAGTTGAATTATAGCAAAAAAAACAACCACTTAATAGAATTTACATTACCACTCAATGTAACTGGAATCAATATATCCATACAGTGGACTAACTATACATAAAAAATCCATTAAAAATCTTTGCATCAATACTATCAATTGCTGCTTTGATTGAACTTATTAATTGTCAATAAAAATGAAAAAACATTCTAATATATTTCCATCTAATTTTCATAAAAAAATGTATTTACTATGCAATTTTATACAGAAAAATGTGTGTTTACCACAAAATAAAAGGAGAATCGTAAAAATACAATAAATATTTCGTCACCCAAACAAAATTTTTACTTACTTGGAAAGGTATTTCAATCAATATCACAGACAACAGGTAGGGAGTCAATTTGTACCATCGGTTAAAATGCTCCCTGGTTAAAATCTTCATTTCTAACGGAACTGAAACAATACAAAATTCAATAAAAGGTTAGACTGGAACCTCCGGCGTAGCATAAATTTAAATACAAGTGCTTTTCTCAATCACCTGAAATTAATCAACAAACACTTTTTCCATTTACCAGAAATGCAACAAAGTTGGCGGCTTCAGGAGACGTTAGTGAGATGATTTTTCCGAAATGTTCAACATGAACATTATCATGCTGCATTTATTTAGATGTATTTAGAAAAGAAACAAGCACGTACAGGTATATTCCTGACAGGTATATTCCTGACAGCATAGTGCATCGTCTTTTGACTTTTCCTCTCACACATGAGAGGCTCGCAAAAGAAAAACGTATAATACAGGAAATGACAGTTACTAATGGTTTCTCGAGGGGTATTTTGTGGATAAGTAAAAAAAGTTTAGGTTGAGAATGAACGAAATCTCGACTTTCAAAACCGACAAAAACCAAGATAAATATATCTCAGTTCCATACCTCCAATGCACGAAGAACTTTGGAAAGATTTTCAAGGAACTAGGTATGAAGGTCTGTCTGTTCTGTCTGTTTTTCCGTTAATCAGCTGTCGCCCCCATACGAACGACAACTCTCAGAAGTTGAGAAACTTGTGCGAGCTAAGGACTAACGAGGTCTTAACTTTTAACGTGTGATTCCTAACACGGGATCAATGTCTGATCAGCGAGCTACGTGTTGTCTTGTTTTCTTGAATTTCTTGAGTACATACTGGTGGTAATGGTAATGATCGTGGTGAGATTGTTCATGCAAATGCTTACTCCTGATTGAACCGTTCTTTTGGGCACTATTGCTAATCAAATTCATTAGAGTTTTGAATTTCCATGTGATTACAGTTTTGGGTATTCCAATGATGTTTTGACGAGTGTATAGAGTTATTAAACTTACAAAAAATAGTTTTCTCTCCTCCAAAGTACACCTGAGAATTGATAGTTTTCCATGTAAGTGAGATTTTATAGAAACACTCTCACATATTCAACGACAGTCATTTTTTGTGGAGGAAAATCAGTTTTTCATCGACCTTTCTTGGGTATTTTTTACCTTCCACAATCTGAAAAATATAAAAATTATTTTGGAGAACTTTATACAAGTGTAGAAAGGGCAAACTTTTTAGTTTACCCCGATAAGTTACTGCGTATCAGTGAATGATGAATAGAACATTTTTCTTTGTGACAAATATTTTGATTTCACGCAGTACCTTGACGGGGTAAACTAAAAAGTTTGCCCTTTCTGCACTTGTATAAAGTTATTCATAATAATTTTTATATTTTTCAGGTTGTGGAAGGTAGAAAATTCCCAAAAAGGTCGATGAAAAACTCTTACATATATTTACCATATGTTGCGTTCCTGTGGATGATATGTGCTTCAATTCCATTACGAATATTTGAAGTGCAAACTGAATGGAAACAAGTAATTTCTATATAAATCATTGTTTCAGATTTGTGTTGTGTTGCCTAAACTTTGTATCGAAATTTCGGCGACATGTATTTGATGTTATTTGTACGGAACCATTCAACAAATTTTATGAAATTTTGAAAACTGTCAATAAATACATAGTGTTCTTTCGAGATGAAAAATATTTATACCCTGCTTTTTTTCTTGCCATACTCCATAAATTAGGAATTTTGATAATTATCAAGCAGAAAATATTCCAACTTTAAAGGTACAAAATGAATGTTAATATAAAAGTTTATTCCGAAGACTAAGTTTCCATGTTAGTTAATAATTTTCATTAAATAATTCTTGAGTGTTCTTATACTCGTTTGTTATTCGTTCAAGACACTCGATCATTTTGACCCCCGACTGGACCATCCATCACTGTTATATTAGAATTCCCATTTGAAACCACCCTGTGAAAATAATTTTGCAGGGAGTAGAAATATCACAACAGAAAACGAAGGGATTAAAATTCACAGGATGACTGGGTTGATATTTCGCGATAACCCAATTTTTTATAAAAAAATTGCCATTTATAATTCACAATTGTTGCACAGACATTGGAAGTTTCATGAATAATTGATTACTTTCTGAAAGAAGAGATCTGTTTATGTCAAACCTCCGTCAAATCCCAAAGATGCATATCACAGATTCTCAAACTTTTCTCATTTGAGTGACTAGATTTTCATGATTATCATAAACGAATTGCATGTAAAGTGATAGCCAGTTTGGATGAAGGTTTACATCCTGAATATCATTGACTGTGAATAGTTCAACGCCAACAGCTCGCTTATGATTTTTATTTCAGGTTTCTCCCACAGTTAAATTCTGACTTGAGTTAGGGGATAGAAAATTGAAATTCATAATGTTATCCCTCCTGGAAATTACACTAGCCAAAAAATAAGAAAAAAAATTGCGACTAATATTATACTGGCTATACATGAGAGTTTGAAGCATCCTGACTGTGACTGCAACATCAAAAATTTTCCATCACGTATAGATTTTAGTTATTTTTATTTTAAACAAAAATGTTCACATATTATACGGAAATATAAGATCAAACCAAGAAAAAAAAACAATATATTTTGAGGATAACACACTATATTTACAATACACATGAAAATACATTCAAATGAAGTCTTTTGTGCATAATCTTTTTGCAAATGTTGCCTTTCGTTTATACAGTGTGACCCATTTTTAATGGAAACTCTTCCCTAAAATTTGAAGTTGTAAACCGATTTTAATAATTTTTTTTTGAAATGTCAAGTACTAAAAGGTCTCCCTTGGGACAAAATTTGAATTGTGTATTGAAGTTTCAGGGCATACTACGATATTTTTTTTTAGTCAAAAATCGGGATTTTTTATTACCGATTTTTTTATTGAAAAAATCACTACGACACTGGATTCAAAATACCTCCAAAATTTCATGAAAAAATATTCATTATTAACAAAGTTATGACAACCCAAAAATTCGAAAACTCACACAGCTAACAGTTATAAAAAACACCCTATATCAACAGATATAGCCATGAAAATATTTTTTTTATTATTTCAACAATAAAGTGTCGCCAGAAAAAAACAAATAGCGTAAATATTTTTAATGAAAATAACGGAATTACATTCAAGTTTTCATGCAAATTAAGTAAAAGTAAGACCTAATACTTCAATTTAAATCTTAGTTGCCATGGAAATGATATTACAGTTTGACACTTGTGAAAGATTTAAGTGTACTATTGTCAACAATATTCACCTTATAGTTCTTCGAATTATTTTGTGTCATGGCTGCAAGATTGAGCGTAAGAGAGAAAATTGAAATTGTACGCCTTTCGGGAGATGACGTTAGAAGTGCTAG
>WOGO01003809.1:0-13896 GCA_015342085.1 Leptinotarsa defecta | reverse complement strand
TATTGTTCGAAACTCGCAGTGTATAAAAAAGTAAATTAAGATACCCAAATGGAAGAATGGAACATTACGATACAAGCATTCATTGCTTAGGTATGTTATATGTTTCCTTTGGGTTTCCGATGTATTTTTATCATAGTAGAAATTGTAGCAAACAAATTATGAAAATCAAATAAATAAAAAAATTAAAAAATAACATTTTAGAAATTCACAAAAATAATACTGACTACCTTAAAAATGCTGACTTTCATAATTACACTACTCCAAGAGGTGCACACCTGAGGCCTGGATATATCAGCTCGACTGGATATATCAGCTCGAAATTCACTCAACTTACATTTATACAATGAAATACTAACAGACATTACAGGTCTGAGTTACAACTGTTTCAAGACTATGAGTCAAGCACTCACTATCAAGGCACTGTTTCTACTCCATCGACGAATATTTGAATTGTGGGACATTAATATTATAATATGTTGCATGTGTTTTTTATTATTATTTATTTTTCATAATGATTGTTTCAGATGTAATCAGCGTGTATAACAATGACTATCGTTCAATTATTGTTATTATTGTTTGTTAGTTTGACTTGTCACTATTGTTCTTTTGTAGTTAATGTGATGAAATGAATATATTCTATTCTATTACATGGGACACCCTGTATATTCACTTTTTCGACAGTATTGGAGTAACAACATTTTCATTCACATGTAATATTGTATTTGGAGTGAATGTATAGTATATACGTTAGCATCATTTCCTGATGATGCTAACTTGGTTAGCGAAATGAGAGTCGAGGACAGTAGTTCTGGTGTGGCAACAGTATTTTCGATAGATCAATTTCACGTCACAGATTTCAAATACTACTTATAAAATATTGGTTCCCAACTGCTTTCTTGTAATTTTTCCTAAAGTTTGGCAAACTTTTTCTTTGGTGATAATAGTATTTTTGATGGCAGGTAGTATAATCAGATTTGTGAATTCTCAAGTTGATATAGGGTGGTTTAAGGTTGACATGTTACCAAATCCACCCATAAGATCATATCATATTCATATCAACAACGAGAAAATATTTTGAAAAACTGCACCTCACGATTTGATCTCCACAAACATTATTTGAAAAATATATCACATCATGTTTCGCTAGCACAGTAGCTTTGTCAGGTGATTTGAATACTTCAAGTTGTTTCTAATATTTATATACTACAGGTAGCCATAATTATGATCAACTGAAGCATATTACCTCACATCTACATCAATAATAATTCTTTCTCGGTTTTTAGGAAAGCAATTTCGAAAATGGTGATCTATTCAAATCCAGTCATATCTAATAAAATCCATTGTTTCCATTTATTTTGTTTCAAACCTTTGTTTTCTATGTGCAAAATTCAGAACTCTTCGTTAAAGATATGATTTTTTTATAGAAGATGATTTGAATATATTGAACTTGTTTTTATATTTACATAGCTCGTATGATGTTCCTGGATTCGATTCCTAAACGTTCTGCCAGTTTGACCAATATATATCTTAGGGCATGTTCCACACTTTATATACTCCTGATTTCTCGAATTTGGATGTTTTGTCTTTATTATTTTTAACTAACTTTCCCAACGGACTACTTGTGCTATATGCAATGGAACTTCATCAAGTATCATCCGAATCAATAAGAAAAAAACGGAGAAAGAGTGAAAGTACACCTTTCCATTAGAAATATCGACTGAGAGACATATATTGAGACAATTATGCACAAGAAATGAGTTTATCAAATATAACATCAAAAATTACTTTCATGAACCTGTTATTCATTACACGAGTTGTAATATCTTTGGAATAATTGATGTGAATTTTGTCACATGATAAAAATATCCTACGAGTCTATGGAAGACAAAATTTTATAAAATCAAAAAAGACTGAACGTGAATGAGAATAACATACACTCAATGTTTAGAAATATGGAATATAAAAAAAATATAGGAATAATACGAAAATTATGTCGGTTTTGAAAATTTCGGAAAGAAATTCAGACTTTAAAATTTCAGTAATTCCAATTCAAAATTTGAGAGAATATGAGTACTCGGATTTGCAAATAATTCAATTCAGCTCAACCAATATCATTCAACCACTGAATATTCATTCAGAAAAATGATAAAATACTCACCAATTTTATTCCAGTCGCCGTCAGAGATCTCCACTTCGTTCGCTTCACTTTCAGTAACCACTGTTGAGGTCGATCTGGGATTTCATCAATTCACGCTGAGCAAAACGAAAATAACTCCAATACCTGTTATACTTGAAGATTGCAACGGAGTCGTTGGGAAAATCTTGATACCTGTACATTCGAAGATAATTAACTTCAAGTCCCATAACATTATCTTGTTGTCACCATGAAATAGTACGGGGTGAGCAAGAAAAACTCGTATCATCATGCCTTGAAATGAAGGTGAACGTTATTGAAGTCTCTTATGAACTTTAAAAAATTAATTTCTATCGTTTTCTGTAGCGCTAACAAAAGTTTCATCAAGGAAATAAGATGCATATTTCAGGTACAACCAAAATATGCTGTTAGATTCCTTTCTGTCACGACCTTGTATACAGTGTATTTCTTTAATTTCCCCCACCCTATTTATTTTTTTGAAGTGAAATTGACAGATGAGGCTTTCAAGTTGACGACTGGGCACCATCTGGGAAAAAAAGTGAATGGAAAGGGAGGTCTTGTGACACATATTTTTGAAGCTCCTGACAAATGCTTCACAACCCTAGAATATGATGTCAATATGTTCAACTACTACAAAATGGCGGAACTTTCAATAATTGCCTAAATACATTGACATTTAACTACATAATATGACGTAATAAGCTTGAGGTTAGTTCGGAAGATGCTCGAAATGGTTGCCTTGAACACCCTATTATTTCATGCCGAGCATTTTCGAACTCAGTAACGTCAATATCTCTACAAATATTTATTATTCTCTGGTGTATATCCAATATTGAAGCAGATTCAGTTTCGTACACCTTTTGCTTCAAATAGCCCCATAAAAAAAGTCTAAAGGTGTCAAATCTGGCGAGCAGGCTAGCCTCTTTGTAGGACCTCGACGACCAATCCAACGACCGGGAAAAGTAGTATCCAAACAGTTTCTTACTTGTCTGGAGTAATGTGGTGGTGCTTCAACTTGTTGGAATACAATATTCATATTAAATTCATCATGATTCCCTTCGACGATTTCAGTGATAAGAGGGTCAACAGTAGTTTCCAGCATATCCAAATACAGTTCTCCTGCTAAATTTTGATCAATAAATAGAGGTCCTACAATATGGTTCTCCAATATTCCTGCCCAAACGTTTATTTTTTCTGGATATTGGGTATGTGTTTCCCGGAAAACGTGAGAGTTGATGTCACTCCAATTTAAAAAAGAATATTTCTAAAAATATCGATATGTCTTCAGGAAATTATTAAATGTTTCGCCATTTTGTAGTAGGTGAAGATATTGACTTCATATCCTAGAGTTGTGAAGTTTTGGTCAGGAGCTTCAAAATGATGTATCATAAGACCCCCCTTTTTATTTAATTTTTTTCCCAGATGACGCCCAGCCGCCATCTTGAAAGTTCATCTGTCAGTTTCACTTCAAAATGAAGTATTCATGCAATAATTTTATCACACAAAATTTCGTTTTTTTAGTTGACCCGTTCAAAAAATTAAAAGGGGGGGACATTAAAGAAATGCACTGTACATCGAAAATTTGGAAACGTTGTTACATGCAAAAAAAGGCATGTAAAGACATGCAAAAAAAGGCATGTAAAAGTTAATAATTTCATATCTTGAATATTTTTTGACATATGGCAAGAAACTTTGAAAATATACTTTCGGAAAAAAGCTGCGAAACAAGATATTTGATAATTCAATTCTGAAGATGATGGCAGATATTGGATAAGAAAACATTGAGATTATTTACATTGGGGATTTTTCGGAAGGGTATAATGGAATACTGTAATTTTATTATTTTTCATCGCAGTTGAAACTTTAATGGAAGAAGTGGTTGATAAGAAGGTTATGAAGCGAGCAACATACGCAGGTACATACACCTGTATGGATGTATGTATGTTTGTTTGTTTGTTTGTAACTCTCAAGCTCGGGATCTGCATTTGATAAAATTATCGGCATTACTGCTTGATCTATTCGCGGGCAGATGGCGCTGTACGTAACGCTGTACGTAACTTCCTTGATATATCGACATTATTGCTTGATCTATTCACAGGCAGATGGCGCTGTACTTAACCTCCCTGATATAATTCGAACTCACTTTACATGTATTTCTTCATTTGAAAAAAGTATATTTTTTTTCATTAACACGCGTGTCTGTTGCCTTATTTGTAACACTCCTTCACGCGCCTGCTGCCTTGGGCTTGGTAGCTGATTTTCAGGTTCCCTCTCCGGAATCGGAAAAAACCAATGGTCATTTTTCTAAACACTATACGGCTGATTGATCCCAAAGTTTAGATAAAATGAATATAGTTTAAAAATTAAAAAAAAAATATTCTCCACATCGAAAATATGATAATTACAAAAAACCACCAGTTCATTGCCTGTTCACATTTCCGTTGTATAATCATTTGGTCGGTGTCTGTTATAATTGTGTCTACGTCATCAGGTGAAAATCAGGAACAGATTTGTGAACTTCATCTATATATACTCGAACTAGCACAGGTCTCAAAACTGAACCTTTCGGTACTCCGAGTGATAGAAGGTTCCGTTGAGAGTAGATTGTTCTTCTGTTAACCTCAATAATATTGGTTATGTTTACATATTGCCTTCGGCCAATCATAAATTGAACAATGGATCCCTTGTTTTATATTTTTTGAAATGCAGCAATGAAGGATGTTCCATCTGAAAGTGCCTGTTTGTTATTGGAACGGCCATAAAACGATTTCGCAACTCGAGATCTTGTGACGCCAAGATCATAGAAAATCGAGTACACAAAAAATTTGAAAATGTATGATCAACAGAAGAGATTGTCGTGTCTGTCATTCTCGTTGATCAAAAAACCGAGTTACGGAAATTGAACTGAAGTGAAGCATTAGAGAAATCCTCATATTTACTTCTCACTTTTGAATAATCCAAATTTAAGTCATCACAAATAATGAATATAACATCAGGTTTATGATACCTATCTTTGAGTCTGACTAATTGATTCTCAATTTATTCTTATTTTGCACTTTGGGATCTATAACAACATGTTGAACATTTGGTTCTTCTTATTTTCAAGTGATATGGCACATACAACCCTCACAACTACCCTTTATACAGAAGTCACTCAAATCAATCGCCTCAACTACGAGGCTACACCAAATGCTGACTTGGCAATGCTAGTTCGACAAAAAGCGGTTGTCAAGTGGAAACCACGTATTATCAAATTTGGAATAGAGTTTTCGTAGAACATGTTTCATTATTACATATTAATTTCACCTTCTTGAAATCATTTAAAAATAATTCCAGTTCACTTATTTTATTTAGCATCGTTCACTTTTTGAATGTTGATGACCGGAGTTGAAGGCTGGAATGTCGATCTTCTGCCTGCCAATTTGTGTTCCTGTGTAATAGAAAACACATAAGGTTCGTTCCAACCTTGAGTCACCAACAGATTTTCAACAGTTCGTAAATCGTTGTCAACGCGCATGAATATTGGTTTCTGATTAATTTGAAATTTCTGATTGGAACAGCTGATAGTTCCACTGAAGTTTGGCATGGAATTTCAACATAACCTTTAAAAATACATCTAATCAAGTGTATTTCTGGAGAGTAAAAGGAGGTTGCAGTATTTTATATCTCTATTCTATTTACTAATCAACATGGAACTGGGAGGTAAGTAGGTCACCGCAATAATTCATTTGTGTAATTAAAGATGTTCATATTTTAGGTTCACCTAAAGAATCCCTAATTTTTCTTGCGCCAGCAAATATATAATTCATTTTATAACAATTTTTGCGGATAGTGTTGTTTGCAAGTTGCATGAACATAAAACAGAAACAGTAATACGGAATACGCATGCGTCAGATTAATGATTAGAAGATAATCCTCAAACCATTTTGATAGATTTCGAATAGGTTTGAATCTTGGATGGAACAGAAACAGATAGTTTACTAATGGTTGGAAACTCACGTTGGAACGCAATCACATTACTGCGCAGAATCCTGACTGTCAGAAATTGTTCAAGATTCAAAAACAAAAATGAAACTTTCAATTCTTTGAAAGTGTGAAAACGAAAAGTGAAATGAGGTTATCTTCTTCTTCTTCCTTTATTTGGAGGTCGGAGATATACAGAAGCAATCGGGAAATGGATGTTTTATGATCTGTTTCCGTTTTGTGTTCTGTGTATCGAAGCGGACAGAATCTAGAAATAGTGAATTCATATAATTTGCTGTAGATGTCGCCACACACATTGAAATGAAAATTCTATCGAAAAGGCATCTTATCCAAATCTACCGGCTATTCATCTACTGCATTTTTCAATTTACGTTGAAAATCTACCGAAAAAGTAGAAATCTTCCGCATGTGGTCACCTTGAGCCGTATCCATAAATTCAACTTTTATCCACCCTTTCTTTGGGAACCATCTCTGACTTCGATTCTTCAAGTTGGACCATGAATAGGTACAATGTTTCTGTGCTACGGCATAGTAATTTTAATTTCGTAGGTCTTTTAGAAGTCGTTCGAAAAAAAGTGTAATAGATCATGTCGAAAAAAAGGAACATTTGACATAAAATTGTAACTTTTGAAAGAGTCCTTCACAAATTGCAGCATTTCGCGTTGAGAATTTGGCAATACTAAATGATACATTATCAAAAACTTCGAATTGACGTAGAAAAAATGACTGAAGATGGTTAAAAATGCCCTTCACATCCGTGGGTTCTGATATGTTAACTGTCAGTACTCATACGTCAACTGTCAGCTTTGATACGTCAACTATAAGTTCTGGTGAGTCAGTTGAATTATTTTCAAACTGTAACAACATTAGTGAACGTCAAAAAGTTACTTTTTGATACTAAATCAACGCCAAGAACAACACTGCTGTTCATAATACAGCTGCAGCCCACTACTGCTAGTCACTTCCATAACTTTTTGGGGGAAAAAGCCTGCTAGTTGCCTATTGTTGATCTTTGATGGGTAAGATGGCGAGCTAGCATGGCGGCATATCGTCAAAAGTCTAATGGTTTAAAGGAGAGGGCATCACTTTATTTTCTAAAATTTCCGCCTAAAAACGGCCTGCATAAACTAAATAGAGTTGTATGATGAAAGAGTGTGTATTATATAACATAGTACATATAATAATATATTTTACAGGGAAAATGATTATTCGCTTACAGGGTACAAATAAATTTGAGATTTTAACTATGAGTTTTATTCAATATCAACAACTGAACACTTTAGTGTTTTCCTTTTGGCGATATTGAAACTGAATGTTTCACAATAGGGCTGTGGTTATTCAAATCATGGATGTGCACAGCCCAAAATTTAGGATTTCTCAATTTATCCGTATACTAATATTGGGATAACCGCATAGGTGCAAGCTACATGTAAATACTTAGTACTTCGTTTTAGATTTTTTGAGCTTTGCAACACGGTAAAACTCATTCATATTGTATCTAATTTTCTTCTTCTTCAGGTATTCTCGTTCTTTTTCCTGTATTCTTGTTGTTCTGACTGCACGCGACATTGCCATTTCTTATTACAAACGAATATTTTATTCTATTTGAAATTTTGTTGAAGAGATATTTGATTTAGTTGTGCTACTTGAATTGTCATTTTTGAAATTTCTTAATTTCTGGATTTCTGGCAAAACTATTTTGAATAAATTATCATCAGTAAAGGAAAGCAATGAATGACCTTGTAGATTGAAACGACATTAATCAGAGTGGAATTCATTAGAAAACAAACTACGATCATTTTGTTGGTTTGTTCCTCAAAAGTTTCATCATTCATGAGAAAAACTATTTTCCACTTGTTTTCCTCATTTTGGATAACAATTGCGTCCAGAAGTTTGATATGTATATCGTTACTTGATAACTGATCACAAAACCTTTCTTTTCCAAACATTAATCAGTTATACGATAATATGTTTTGAATAATTAACATATAAACAATTTATAACAATCATTCTAACCCTTCCTCATGCTAATTCGAGTTGCAGAACTCGAATACAATTTATTTACGTAGGATAATACTTACGAATACTAAATAAACCGGCTCACCTGTATGATACAGGTAGGGTGGTATTCGTCCCAGTGTATACAGGTAGAAGGTCTCAAATTTAAGGGCTGCCTTTCCTCAAACGTATATACTGTCAGTACAATTGACTACCGTGTCACTAGTCCAGTTTTGAAGCTGAAGTGGATCTAAAGTGCAACTTGTGGTCTTTTACTGTTTAAGTGAAAATGATTCCGGAATATCGTCGTCGAATTTTACCAGAGCCCTACGGAATACCCCCTAGATACACCGACGCGGTTTGGGGGGACTTAATTATGCCAGATGATTCCCGTAAGTATTTATCCTTTATATCCTGAAGAATAATAATGACTTTAGATTCCAAATTATTCATAATATACATTCACTTTGCAACAAACTCCATAAACGAGCGAGGTGTTAACCTATTAAGACTATTAAGGCTGTGCCTAGGAACATTTACCAAATTTTTGTATCAATCTCAAGCAAATTTGTTTTTTGTTAGAAGGCGGTGTTGGTCGTAAAGTGAGTTTTGGAAGACATTCTATACGTACTATATTATCAATAACATAATACCTAGTTAATAAAAAATAACCTCAGGTGATATAACTAAATTTGAACCTGGACTTCACATGACCCAAGAAAAAGTTATTCTGTAGCAGCAACCTGCTTATGTGGTTTTGAAATTTTCGAAAACTATCTCAGAGATTCGTCTTGCTTCCCTTATTTTTTGCTCACAGTAGATCTTACAAATAATAATATTCCCTTATTGCTATAGTGTGTACAGTCTTCTTTCGGGTTTGAAAGCCGTCTACCATGAAAACACGTTCTAGAGATATATGTAGGTCATACAAAGAAGTTTCAGGTTCAAACTAGAAACAACCCCTTTTGGAACACTATTTCCACATGAACATTGAATTTCAGTTTATACTACGAACATTCGTTAAGAAATCGAAACATATATTCATAGGAACACCATACAAAGTGATACACCAAAGAGTGTTGATATAAAATTTCCCTTGTTTGCAAATGCTAATCTAATTGGAACTTGCAGACGTTCAAAATAAATTGACACATCTGTAGGTAGTTACAATAGGCATTCGTGGTAGTAATCTATTTTCACCTCAGAACATGGCATTCGAAATGCTGGCTTTGATAACGAGTTTCATTGATTTTTCAACGACTAATTGCGTACCTCTGCACAGCCGTGATGAATTCAAGTGTAAACATTTGTGTATATAATATTTTTTCAATTTGAATGACATTTTCTTTTTTTTCACAATGTTTGTTTATATTTTAACCCCAAATTCCAGTCCAAATCTCTGTAGATATTGAGCGACCAGACTTGATTGATTAATTCTCAATATTTTTATTTGCAGTCACTGAAGTACCACTCGGACCCGGCTCAACGCATATGATATGTCCTCACTGCCATGTTGAAATTGACACAATGCATTATACAGTGTCAAAAGAGTCGAAACAGGGAATGTTTTACTATATTTCCACTATGATCATCCTTCTAGTCGGGTAAGTTAGCTAAATGTACAGGAGACTTCACTGTCGTATATTGTCAACATCGACCGCCGAACGATTTCTCTAAAATAGTACTACTGATGAGTCGTGGACGGGTCGAAACAGCGCAACTGACCGCTTGTGAGAGCCTCGTTTGTCTTTGCTTTTCTAGGGTTCTAAAGGCCGGTAATAAAAATTGAAATTTGACAGTTGTATCTCTTAAAGCATTTCACCGCACATTAATTACATTTATACATCGAAACTACAATCAATTATCCAAAACACTTAGTTTTATGTACCCAAATTGAACCCTAAATTTCTTGTTCACCTAAAAACCAAGACCGTAACTGAACCGTCTTTAACTCATGTAAAAATGTTGAACTCAACAGATGTTACCAACGAGCCTCTAGAAAACTTTTCTTTGACTTTTTTGGTGATTAGATGGATATAATTGTTTATTAGAGGTTTTGATATCCTCCTTTTTAGATTTCATCAGTCGTGTAAACCAGGTCCGTAATTTTTACAACTGTTCATCATACCTAGTTTCAGACATATTCAGTATACCAGTATACCAGAGGTTGGTGAATGTTATAAATACGGCCAAACAACGAATAGAAATGACTGACCAACCATGTTATTTTGGAAACTTGTAATGCTTTTCAACATTTTCAATCCCATACACCCTTATCAGGTAAATCTGAATTATAACGATAAAAGGATAATATAGTATATGTAACGTAAGCTAATTTGTTATAGATCAGGTAGAAAAGGGCCTCGACAACAATTGAAATACCTATTTTAGGTTCACAATTCTAGTTGAACTCAAGACTGAATGGGGTTTTCCCAAGAAACGACCTAATTGTTGTTAGTTAGAATTAAAATCTTGTTTGGTGCTTTCATGCCAAATTTCCCATTGGAAAATCGTTTAGATAAAGTGGATTTATCTTGGTAGTTTGTAAACACAATAGTCGATAGCCTACTATTTGCGCGACTTTGTCTTCCAAATTTTGAAGGTAAATTTCTGAATTGTTAGTCCAATTAATAGTTTGCCATTTAGGCACAGTATTTTGTAGACTATGTAGTCCTTTAAAGTCCGTTTTTGAGTGCAAATTTTTATGTTCACTACAAACTTCTAAAAGTCTTATAGTATGAGTACGGGTGCTAGTTGATTTTTGGGGACTACGTCCGCGTAGAATTTGGTTTGTCACATTAAGTTTCGTGACAGACGACGTACCATTTTAAACAAATTTATATTTTTACTTTGAAGATACAATAACTAAAAAAATATGCCAACTGCACTAAAGAGGATACCTGAATCTCTCAGAACTGTGTCTTCGATGATCATGAAGAATAAATTGAAAACTTTGCTTCTCTCCAAAGCTTAATATTCGCTGGAAGAATTTTTCAATGATATAATTTAAACTGATCTTCGCGTTGAATATTTCATGTCGTATCATTCTGCGTGTTGATGTAGTTTAGTCTCTTTTGAACCCTACATATAGATGTACATGTTCGTGTCCTGTACCTAATATAATAATATTACATTAAGGATATTGACTGTGATAACCTTGTTATTCATACATCTGCGGCCATTTATATTCTCAACCAATATTAATCATATTGTTCATGATTTTCTACTACTTCTGTAATGTTTACTGTTATTGACATCTTCTACACCTGAAAAGGTTTTTTATTATAAAGAACTAATAAAGGATATCTATCTATGTAGCTATTCTCGCGTCTCGTCCCCGTCGTTTTACAGTAGACGCGACGTGTAATGGCTTACCGCGTTGCGTCAAGTTAATCTTATCGTGATAATTTTTAAACGATTCGTCCAAATTACTTAGGGCCAAAATTACACAAAACCTTTGTAAATTGTAGACTCTAGGTTGTTTTGATGTTTCATCTAAATCCGTTCAGTCGTTTAGGCGTGACAGAGCCACAAACATATATACAAACATTTATTTAAGTATTTAAGTTTTAAGAATAGAATGAGCTCTTAACTTGACCAAAATTCCTTTCAGATTTCGCTGTGTTTTGAAAAAGTTTTTGTGCCGTTTATATCTCAAGTATACTCCAGTACCTAATATAAATTTTCCTATTATTACAAGTCTCCACTTTCAAACTAGCAAACCCGAAAAAGAAGCTTGTGTTTAATAATATGCAGTGTCTTTTTGATAATGATTCTAGAGAACCAGCGACGTCTTTGTAACCAGACATTGATAACTTATTATTTTGCAGATCCCTCATAGGTTGCTGTTTCATCCCTTCCTGGTTACAACCACGCATGGAAGTCCTCCACATCTGCCCCTACTGTGATGAATATTTGGGGGCGTATAAGACCCCATCATAGACCTCGAGGAGATTGATGAGTTTTGCATGTCCACATAATCGATATTAGGCATATGCAGTGAAACTTGAGAAGTGATGTGATTATTTGTGAATAAATATATGTTATTCTGAAAAAAGTTTTTATTTAATGCAAATATAGCATTACATACAGTGTGTGCGATTAAAACTGCAACACCCTGTTATTTCAGAACCCATAAAACGATTTTGAAAAATGAAAATTTCAAAATATAGTACTCGACGAGCTAATGATAATAATAATATGCTTTATTATCATAAGACATAATCTTGTAGACAAAGCTCGGGTAGTATATACTTGAAAGAAATGCAATACATACCAACTGAAATCAAAATAAAAATATAAATCGTGCATGGGTACAAGCTTTGTTGAAAAAGAGGATACAAAAGATATGTATGTATAAAAGAGTAAAAGTCAAGTTTACAAAAGAGTAGAAAAATAACAACTTAAGAGCTCCTTAATAAGTAAAGTTAAAAATGTGGGTAAGTCAGTTAAAAAACTATCGTTAAAATATTCATCCAAAGTATAATAGGGTCTATCAGATAGAAATTAATTGACCAATTTCCTGAATTGGAAGTCATTTATATTGGCAGATCTTATGTACATAGGCAAATGATTGTACAATTTTCCACCGTTGTAAAATATGGAGTCTCTTATGATGTTATGCTTATTTATGAATCCAAGTAGTCGTTTTTTAGCTAATTTTTCAATGATTTTTGCGATGGTTGGTATGAGAGATATAGGGCGGAGATTAGAGGGATCATCAGAATCTCCACCCTTATGCAGAGGAATGACCACAGAAGTTTTTAGAAAAAAGGGAAATATGTCTGTATGAAAGGATGCATTTATCAGTGAAACCAGTACATTTAGCGCACTATTTTGATTGATTTCAAAGATGTTGATAGTTATGGATTCTTTTTATTTTCAAGTCCTATTCATTTCGAGCAGGGCCATTAAGCATTTTGTTATCGGAAAAGTGGATAGCCCATTCGATTCGGGCGTGTTTCAGATACTATATACCAAGTTTCAACCCAATATCTCATACAGTGCGTTAGTTATATGGTGACAAATTTCCACGATAATTATTTTTTGACTGACCCTGTATAACAAACTGTACACTTCAAAGGACAGACGAAGTAGCTAATGAAATGGGAAACACATGAAATACTCAAATACGAAATTTTATCAACACAACAGGAACATATAGGTGTCCCTATTTCAACCAAAAACCATAAGTTGAAAATGTTTTGTCCATATCTTTGGATTTTTTGGTATAATAAATACTCAATCGACGATTGTGAAAATACCCCTTTATATGCTTTTTTCAAACATTTGTCTCAACCCGGTGACATAAGTTGGCAGAATTCTCATGATTTCATTTCATACGGCAAATTCATACGGTTAAATCAATAAGTCAGGCACTGTTTTCAACACACTTTTATTAGTTTCACCTGTATGTATGTAATAATAATGATAATAATAATATCTTTATTTACTCAGATTGTTTTGTATAACCACAGGAGCAGAAGTATAAATGAAAAAGAGGAAAACGTCAAGCTCTAAAAGCAGAAGACTTCGAACATAGAATGCATTTTTGTGAATTCCTTTTGATTCATATACAGGAAGATCGGGAATTTTTGTCAAAAATAATTTGGAGCGACGAATCAAAATTTAAGAGGGATGGTATTTTCGATAGAAGGAATAATCATTTTTGAGCTGATCATAATCCTCATGTTACAAAAGAAATGGGTTTTCAAGAAAAATTTGACCTGAATGTTTTCTGTATTCTGAAGAACAATAAA
>WOGO01003808.1:0-12638 GCA_015342085.1 Leptinotarsa defecta | reverse complement strand
ACCTCGCCCAACGATTTTATTATTTTTTATCTGATCAATACCGTAGATTGCAATACCGTCCGTTTTATCACATCATTATTATCTTTTTTTTTTTTTTAATAAAACCGTTTAACATTTTTTTTACTTATTTTATTTCATTTGATACATTTCAAAACCCAGTAATACCTTTTAACCTGATAATATATCTGGACATGACTTGTTTGTTGAAATGGAAAAAATGTCTGATCTGAAAGTGGTATTTTTTTTGGGATAAATTATTTTTTTGAAGAAATTATTTGGAATGTACTCTGTGTGTCGTGCAATTCAATGTTTATATGAAAGTAGTTGTTTTGAAACGGTTTCTTCTTCCAGTTTGTGTTTGGAAGTAATTTTTATGCATGATCTACACATTTTTGAAGAGTTTATTTTGAACTGAATTGCCTTCTCCCAGTTTCTCACAATTTTTGTGGGAAGATGGAGAAGTAGAAAATCAAAAACATTATATTGTCTCAATATTGATGTACGAACGATGAGTTCTCAACTCATCGCACTTGTCATCATTCAGATAACCTTGATGGTGTACTCCGAAGTTTCGGGACAATACACTTATTTTATCAACTCATCAGCACCGTTCTGAATATCATTTGATGAAGCACTCATTTCTTTCATGACATTATCTATGTCACCGTAAAAGACTAATCTGCCCTTGTTGACAGCACGTATGCACATGTATAAGTCGGTAAATTCAATTCAATTTGAATTGAGGAGGGGGAGTATTCATAAAAGAGATTCGTGTTTTGAAAAAATCCATCTTTCAGCTATAAACAGCAAATCACCGCTAATACTTTAAAACGAACAAAAAAATCAAGTAGTCGAACTCAGAATAATAACTGAATTCACTAACAAATTTATGAAGATTCAATCATTGAAAAAAATGCATGTGCTAACGTGTATTTACGTGTGACTCAACTATGTTTATGCCGTAGGTAGAAAATAATCCCACTCAACTATTATTTGGTTAATTAAAGTACGCGTAACTCCATCGTCCCGTGATTACTATTCTTCATGATCGTACATAATATACGCTCACATCCATATTCAATTAATTGATTCCGACTGAATTTTTACCCGCGTTATTGGAATCGGAAGAAAAAGGCCAAATCAATAGGCATTATCCAAATGGCTGGATCCCATAGAAATTAGGAAAGTGAAACGGGAACGGCTGCTGAAGATATTTCAGCATTCTCCACACGAATGGCATGTGATAAGACCAGGTCCGGATTCAAGTAAATTGAAGGCCACCTTCAAAGGACTTACTTTTTGTGTCTTGAACAGATGTCTCAATAAACTTTTTTAATGTCGATATACTGTTTGGATTGTGAATTGAAATAGTAACCACAAGGTGCAATAGCGATTTTGAATTTTGAAGTCAAATACCTGATAAAACCCATTTTTTTAATAGAACAAATTAACAAACATACTAACTTACAAATACATCCGTTTCAAACTCCGCTCCGAAACACCAATACTTGTTTCAAATGAAAGACGTATATTTTTAGGAGGTATCAATTTTTGGTAATATTTTAAATGAAGGAAATAAGCAATTAATTTCAAAATGAACTCTCCACAAAGAGATGTGTAGATTATGCAAAGAACTAACTTTCAGAAACAAACTAGAAAATAAATTACTGTCATTAATTCATACAAAAAAAACGCTTTTCAGTTTGTTCTCCAAACATTATCTATAGAATTGAAACATCTCATTTGTTACACAATACCTATATATGAAGAGGAAAAATTTCACTCATGGACTTGGCGGTCCTCGGTGTTTCGGAATAAGACACTTGCTTTATTGCCTCATTAGAACATGGAAGTAGTTGTTTAAAATGTAGTTTAGATTAGATTAGAAAGAAACCAAAATTGGTGCAGGTAACAATGACATCTACTTGTTAGTACTCTCAGTATTAAGCTTCTCAAGAAAAAAACCTCCTCTTATTGGAATAAATTAGGGATTCTTCATTTTCAAATAACAGCCAGAACGTAAAAGGAAAACAAACCATAATTTTCAACGTACTCAGTTGGAAAGATACAATGCATCCATAAAATAGTAGATAAGCACAATGAAATAAAACAAAAATAGAATTCGCTTCCCAAGCTACTATTTTCAGCTCAAACTGCTTCAATCAAGATGACTAATCAACAATGCTAGAGCAAAGAACTGTTCCACACTCTTGGCCTTGCGTTCAAAGAAGTACTTACATTCAAATAGATACCTAGATACAATCAGACACCTTTTCTAAAATTCTCAATCGTTCACAGTTAACCAGCTGCTCCCCAGCAAGCAATGAATACTCTATTTTGAGAAAATATGAATTGAAAACTACACGGGAAAGGTAACTTTCATAAGAAGCAAAACAAAAATGCACCATGGAACTGAAGAGAAAATAAATCATAAAATAATTATGTCATAAAACTGTCTAAACTCAATTACAGTAATCATACAGTTACAAATCTGCACCCCTTTTTCGATAGTATAATTTTCAGTTGTAACATTTAGATCCAATAAATTTCAACTTTTTTTATATTTCTGAGGGGACAATGAGAAATTGAAATTCTAATCACTTAATGTTTGTGTTTTTGTCTGTTTCATCTCCGAAGCGGTCCTGGATATTGATCGTGTCCTCTTTCATCCCTGATGACTCACAGATTCTATAATATATCTATGCGTTGTTCTCCGTGCACTCCTCAACCCCTGCGGACGTGTATTTGTCCGGAGAACAAGTATTTTTATGTCGTTGGGTTTACACAAAAATAAATATTAACATTCATTCAGAACCAGAACAAATAAAACACAGAATGGTTTTTTAAGCCTCAAAGGAAAAAAATTAGGCGAACCTTACTGAAAGGCATGTTTCAGATACTAGTGTAAGATATTTTCAAAGAAACATGTCTTCATTACATAAAAACTCAGCCTTGTGTTGAACAGTTTTTTTAAATGTTCATCAAAGTGAGAAATGAGTCCGAACTGTTAGTTATCTGACTATATTCAAACATTATTTTTGGGGCGAACAGAACGATTCAGTAATATATTATGGAGAAGGTTCAGAAGGTTATTCAGGCTCCAAAAGCCTGAGTTCGAGAAAAAAGTGCTAATACAACTGAAGTTTCATGAGTTCATTCATGAAACTAAAAAACTACAGTTTAAGCTGAACTGGATAAACAATAATTAGACTATCTGTTGGAATTCGCTAATGTGGATGAGTGTTTTTTCACTTCAGAAATAGTGGGCCATCATTACCACAATATCCAATTGATGTTTGAGTCACTGCAAACAAAACATTCAAAAATTAAGGAAAGGGAGTCTGTCACATTCTTAAAAATCCACACACCGTAGAAAAGTACCCCAAAGTTATCGAAGACCTAGAAACACAATTTGATGAAAGATCTTCTTCATTTCATCAGTTTGGACTTCCATTGTCTAATATGATTTGAATTGATTTGAAATCCCTGAAGGAAATCTATAAAAAATCCAAAAGATTAGCTGAAAAATAAAAATTATGTTATTAAAAAAAAAATTATAAAAAATTAAAAAGATTCCAAGCCAAGTTACTTCACGACGTTTCGATTGTTAGTATCCACAATCGTCTTCGGGTGATAACAAGACTTCAATATCTGATTATTTATAGGACATTCGAGTGCTTTCACCTATCTCCTCTTCCCTCTATCCGCTTCATCGGTTTTAACGGAAACTGACCTTTTAGCGGGAGATGGTTGTGCTCCGCTTGATTATAGGTTTCCATATGTTGCGTATCTCTACGCTAGCTTGACTAAATGCGATGTTGGACAACATATACGCGGCTTCTTTGAATTTTTCCTAATCCAGTGATCCTCCTTGTGGATGATATCAGCTTCAGCTTATGTTGATGAGTCCAAACGTGCTCTTCTATCCCTGATATGCTGATTTCTCCTCGATGTGTGTGTTTCTTGTGCTCGGCAATGCGAACTCTCAATGGCCTCTTAGTTTCACCGATATACAGGGTATCCGGTAAATGCAATTCTTGGAATCGCAGTCCGCGTTCGTTAGCCTGGTTTTCGAGAGGATAGTGTTTTCAGTTCTAAAGCAGGTTCTGATGCTATAAGTGAACTCATCCTTTCCGACAGTTATCTGATGTAGAGAAGTACAATTACTGGTTGTGGCGGCGTCTCTTCCTTTTGAGGCTCTTGTTGTCTTCTAGCTAAAGTCTGTTCCACCATCACTTTAGATTAACCATTCCGTTGAAAGTCATTTTTGATGATGCCTAGTTCCTTTCCGAGACCTACCTTTGTATTACAGAGCCCGAAAGCACGGTCTAGTAGAGTATTGATGATTACTCTCTTAGTCGATTGGTGGTTGTTGGATTCCTGGTTCAGATACTGTTCGGTGTGAGTGGGTTTTCGGTAAACAGATGTTTTCCATTTAGTGTCGGTCCTCTTCACCAAAACGTCTAAGAATGTGAATTCATTGTGAACTTTCTTCTCCACTGTGGAAGTGATGGAAGGACTCATGTTGTTGATGTGCTTCAGGAAGGTGTATAGTTCTGCATTCCCATGATTCCATACTATGAAGGTGTCGTCCACGTATCTCAACCAGACTCGTGGCTTTTCGTGGGCTTCTTCAAACGACTCCATATATATGTTAGGCTATAACCGGTGAAAGTAGCGATCCCATTGGCAGTCCCTCATCTCGCGTAAATGATTCGTTATTCAGTTGGAAGTACCAGCATCCTAGTAATTCCATGATCACTTGTATCGGTAAGTTTGTTCTATCTTTCAGGTTCCCTTCTTGGGATAGCTTTCCATGTATGATTCGAAGTGCTTCTTCGACAAGAACGTTGGTGTAGAGGCTTTCGAAACTGATCATTTGATCCTGCTCTTTGACTTTGATTGCCCCAAGTAGTTCGACAAAATGCAAAAGATGATGTTCTTTCTAGCAGTAGTTTAATTATTGGTAGTGAAAATCTAGAGGAGTTTTGAGCTGTAGAGTGATATCACATACCTTAATCGGATCATACCTTCTTAATGAAGTACAAAACAAAGAAAGGAGCACACTGATTGTTTCTGGGTTTGATTTTACATCTAATGTAACTGAACCCGTTAATCTTTCTATTGAAACTGCTCTACCTACTACCTCTGGCCATGATAATCATCAGACAAAATGTCAATATTATACCAGATTCTGTTAGCTATTCCTAATAAATCTCATCCTGTTGAGACAAGTTTTGCTTTATTCAATTCTAAAATGCTCTTTTACAGAGCTGAAAAAACTTCATTAGAAAAACAAAAGCGTAGATGGATTTCTTATGCATAACAGTACAAAATAATCTCTACCATTATCAACAAATTGAATCTTTCAAATGCTCTCTTGCAAATGCACTTCAACCGAATCAAAAAATAGGTCTCTGTATATAGATTTAATATACCTATCAAACACGGTGCACCTTGTGCACGGTGACCACTTTCTATCTTTGCCTTCTCTGTTGGCTTACCAGTCGCAAAAGGCAATAAATCAGGGAAACACTTGGGTTGTTATTTGGTACTGAACCTTTCTAAAAAGGCTATTGTGTAAACTGTTCAAGTCTCACGATGAATTGTTATTTTAATACGTTATAGTGGATTTTCATCAAATATCGGCCATGTAGTTCCATCATATGCATTTTACAAATAAAAATTTTTATACAGAATACAAATTTGGTCAAAGAAAAATCCTTCTTCCATGCACCTGAAGGCAAAAAATGCGAAAATTTAATTTTTTTCATAGAACAAATGAAGACGGTGTTGGTCCACTGAAAAAATATTAAGAAGTCGACATTTTCATTTAACTTTTTTTTCAGGAGCACCAGTGATAGAATAATAATAAAAATAATGAGGATGATAATAATAATAATAATTTACGCACAAAGACAGAAATCTCAGCCGGACAAATGCAGAAGTCTTTCATTCTTGGCTCACTGCGCTTGATCAGGGCACATGATTCTTGGACCCAATGATCACCTACCACATGGTGCAGGGAGTGTGCGCACACATCATTGTATCAGGGATTCGAAAATACGGCCTGACCAGAGCAAACTTAGGTTAATAATAATTAAGAATTAATAACTAATATGTCTTTATTTATCATTTTACACAAAACATTCAGTTGAAGATTGATAGATAATACACATAAGTCATGAACAGGCGAGATTCAGCTATAAGAGCTGCTTTTAAACACAACTTCGTAGGGAGAGTTTTTTTTTCTTTTTCTTGAGTTAATATTAAAGATAGCATACAAGAAGAGAATATTAAAAAAAGACAAAAGTGAGATAATGATAATAATGAAAAACTAACTAAGTAAATAGAAATAGACTAAATATACAGGGTGTCTCTGGAATTCCTCTTAGTCCCTCATGAATCTGATTTAATTCTATATCCATAACGAATGTTGGGAGTACAGTCTTCAAAGAGAATGAAACACTTATTGTACTAGAAATTCACTTCTTATTGAATGTATTATCGTTCATGATAACATTAAAAATATCAAAAAATCGAATATTCACAGTTATTCAACAAATCACAATAACAGTGAAGTTTCAATATACATGTATTGGAATGTAAATCAACGGGGACAGCGATATTTTTCACCCCTATGGGTAACTATGGGTCTCTTCTCTGAAGGCGACAATAGAATTTAACTTCAATTGCAAATATGCGTTTCCAACCCAGCTGCAATCCAGCAATTGTTTGAAAACATACTTCGGAAAATATATAAATACCTTAGTAATCGTTTGGTAAAACCCGAATCCTTGTAAATATCTGGTTCTGTAGCACCGTTCCTCACATAAGAGTCAACAGGTTTCAGGTAATTATCATCAGAAATGCAGGACACTTTGCTGAGTAGTTTTTTATGAGGATAGTCTTATGGGCACTTTACTATCAACTTGAACGTTGGTGAGCGCCAAGTTCTTTCAAAGCCGCTTGGCTATTCGATAATATTTCACTGATTTTGTGTGAGAAGTTAGAGCGAAAATCGTTCAGTAACTAGTAGTAAGTTTTGATATGGAAGTGGTCATTATCGCTATGGAGAACGATAGTATGATCAAAGAGCACGAGTTGCTAACAAGCGTGTTGCTGGCCTGGATCGAAAGTACCATTCAAGCTCTTGGTGACAAGGAATTTGTCAACAGTCTGGTTAGCCTGCAAGGACAATCGGGTCAGCTCAACAACTATTACATCGTCAAGAAGCCATCCAAGTTCGTAGAGAAGGGCAACCTGGATATTTTGCTTTTCACGTTGCAGTCAAAAATGAGGGTGAACAACCAACGTCCAAACATGCCGAAAGAGGGTAAGATGATTTCGGATATCAACAAGGCATGGGAGCGGTTGGAGAAGGCCGAGCACGAGAGAGAACTAGCACTCAGAGGGGAACTGATTCGACAAAAGAAACTCGAACAATTAGCCACTGGGTTCAACAGGAAGGCTAGCTTGCCAGAAACTTGGTTGAAGAAAATCAGAGTCTCGTGTCTCAAGACAATTTTGGACAGGACTTGGCCGCAGATGAAGCTGCCGCTGAGAACCACGAATTTTCATCAAATATCGGTCAGCTTCATTCAAAAATACTTGACAAGATATGTAATTTTTTGGAAAGAGCTTAGAATATCTAGAACATAAAATGCGATAGAATTTAGACAACTGCTAGGGTTAACTAGATGTTTGGAAGATCTGTAGTGATTACTCGACCATTACCATCCCTTACTAAAAAAGAACTGGAATTGTAGTGGAAAGAAGAGCATAACACAGCTTTCTAAACTCTGAAGAATCTCTGGATAATAAGACCCGATTTAGCATTTCACGACAGTTCCGCAGGAGCAGGCTTCATGCTGATACTTTCAAGTTTGGTGTTGGGAGAATTCTGCTGCAAAGCAGGCAGATAATTCATTCGGACCTGTTTATTCGTCAGCCGACAGACGACACGAAAAGAATTGCAGGAACAGCTCTATCATTCATATGAATTAAAAACATTGGCAGTTGTCAATAGTCTGATGCAATTAGGAGGTCATTTGCTAGGTTCTGAATTAGAAATCCTAATGGACTGTAACTCACTAGGACCACCCTTACGTGGGAGTTCGATTTTGATATCGAATACCGTCCTAGGAGTAGAATGGTCATGTAGATATCTTGAGTAGAGTTACTGCAGGGAAAATTTGTAGGGTTGTTAAATGAGATGCATGGCAAATCAATTCAAGGACCTATTGGGTTCTATCAGCTCAACTACAAGATTCTTATTGTGAATATTTCAACTTAGTGTTGCATTTAAGTTCATGTCAACAAGTTAGACAATTTCAGGAACTGAAGTGGTGTATAATTCGAGTATCACCTCATATGCTATTGGACAAGTGGAAAGGCCAAACCGTGCAATATTGAATTATTCATTGAGTACAACGAGCATACATTATTTCCTTTCAGTAAGGTTTGAATTCGAGACCATCGATTACTCAACTGAAAAAAAATTCATATGACCTTTGTTGTGACTAGCGTAACGCTACACCGATTTTGAACGGCCAGTATAAAATCGGCCGATATTTTATTGGTAGCGGGTGCTTCCACACTCACCGAATTTTTATCGGTCAAACAATCAATTGCTTTGTTGTCGTAATTAGCACGCACTACCAAAACGAAGTTAATGCGTAGTAACTATAATTTAACCGAGCATTCGAGACTGGAATGGTCGATAAAAAACCGGTGAGTATTCAAGAGTGCATTTAGTCATGTACGCCACTACTTCCCGGTATTGCCGGCGATACAGTGGCAGTGGATGGCTGCTCACCGGTATTTTACCGGCGACGGTCACCAGTCGGCATATGTGCCAGGTCCCGTTCCCACATGTGGTTCACTATTGGAATTTGGACGCGACAGCGTCGCTGTCGAAGGCATATGCGCGGCCTCGATCAGTTGAAACAACTGATGACACAGTTTCCGCGCTATATACGATGTTGGTGGCAAACAGCCGTACCTCAATCGGTAACTAGATGAGTAGACGCTATGTAGTGCTGGACTCCCTAAAGATTGTTATTTCGAATGCCAATGTATTACTCAGGAAGAAGCACGACGTAGAGAACTTCTCTTGCTTCTGTAAGAGACCCGCTTGCAAGGGATATCCATAATGATACCAAACTATGTCTTCTATAAAAAAAAAAACAGAAACAGCCGACAGGAAGGAGGCGTTGCCATCTATATAAAAGTGTCAATTATACATACTCAATTCGAATTAGACGGGGATGCGCTAAATCGTTTAGAAGCTATAGGCATCGAAGTGAACCTTAGTACGGGACTACATCGAATTGTATTGGTAAATAACCCCTCTTACAATCAGATACGGCCGAAGGCACTCAGTGTTTTCCCGCTGATAATAGCTGCAGGTGATTTCAACGCGAAACACGCAGTTGAGCAAAGTTGAAGACATGAACGGCAGAGCGCTTTACGCTTTACGCCGATGAACACGGTTATCAGGTCTTGGGCCCGATGATGCCTACACACTACCAAATTCTGCATCAACCCGAAGTTCCTGACATAGCATTTGTCAGGAACATAACTCTATTATGTTCCTGACAATCACATCCCAGTGACTCTACTCCCAGGAAAAGTTATTCCAAAACAAAAGCAATAGCGAAAGGATCACCACCAATTGGGAAGCTTTCAAGGCGTACTTGAAAGCAATCCCTGTCATTCGACGTGAAACGTGCCATCTCTGACTTTAGGAATGAGCGTTGGCACGAATATCTCCTAGGCTTAGAGCCTGGAGATGGTTCTTTCCTGCGATTAGTCAAGGGTAGAGAAAAAAGAGAGGTTCTGGCTCCATTACATGAGGCAAAGGGTGTCTGTTATTCAACGGAAGATGAAGCCTTAACTTTCGCGGACATTATGGAAAACCATTTTAGGCTGAACATGGACCCAAACGACGATATCGATAGATATATTAGAATCGAAGAAGTAGTGGAAGATACACTACAACTCGATGACGAGGACATCGTCAGACCCGTGTCAGACGAATAACTGAATGGAATGATTCGAATTATCAAGCCCAAAAAAACCCCAGGTGCTGATGCGAAAAACTAATTTTGATTGTTTCCTCTGATAGCAATGGACTGAAGGAATCTTGTTGACTCACCTTGTATAGAAAAACTTTCACTCCAAATATTTGTTATACCTGTGATTCAATCAAACGATGGAATGAATGTCATTACGTACTATCATCGATGACATGAGTAGATTCAACCCATTTGTGACATAAAGCTTTTTTTAAGGACAAAAAACAAGCACTAGAGGAAAATCCTTGAGGCGCTCCAAGAGCGATGCCTGTGCGAAAATCGCGATTCATGTTCCACATAAACGCAGTTCTCTAAATGAAAAAGGTCTTAAGCAGTGAAGTTCGGATGGTACTGTGTTGAACTTCAAAACGATGAACAGCCACAGTTCGACGCGTATTTCTGATATTTACAGCTCTTGGTAGAATCAAATATGCCAAGTCACTTACACCATGTGTTAAAGTATCTATGAAAGAGAGACATATCTTCAACTTTTCTTCGATGTTCCAAACTATCATGCCACTGATGTTTGTGTCTCTAATCAGGCGGATGGTTGTTTTCTGGATGGAATCTAGCAGCTTCAGGGTCGTAATTTCATGAGTGAATTGAGTGAATGATTCTGGAATGTTATCCAAATTCGTGCTGCATAGGCAATGAGACAAGTGTCTTATTCGAAACATCGATGTTCACCATTAAGAAAGGCAGTGTTCTACGTGAGTGAAATTTTACCACTTCCATATACCATATTTTGTAGTAATCTCGTGAATGAAATCTTTTATTTTTTTGTATGAGATGGAGGAGTAGGAAGCCAAAACCCCCCTTTCTCAAAAATTCACTACATATTCTGCTTCTTCCATAGGTTTCCAAAAAAAACTGATCGATTCTGGATTTTTTAGTCTTCATATTTTCAAAAGCTCGCATTTCAGGGCAATAACCTTCGACACGATACTATGACAAAAAATATACTCTGCTATCTGTTCCAGGACGGGTAAGATCGCCAGTTTAGAATAATACGAAGGTATGAGATACCATCTATTCTGGAAATCTCACTGACTCTTAGTTCACAAGTTTTATAATTTTTTATGATTCTATTTACTTTCATCGATTGTATTGAATCTGCTTTGAAGAGATTGATTATATCTTTGTTACTTTACGTATATTGTTTTCTGACAATGATACCATTTTTGAAGCCAGCTGTAGAATAAAAACACGGATTTAGTTCTCTTTGGCTCTCCACATTCAATAGAAAATGAATTATATACAGCGAGAACCACCGAACTGGAGTCTTTTTCTGACATTTGTAGAAAAATGCCTGAATCACGCGTACTATCGTGGCTCATATGAATTTTAACAAACCGAAATACAAAAGAGTGACGACACGTCTTCTTAGAAAAACGCTATCTATAAGACAGTTCAGTTTAGCAATGCATTTGTGATTGAGCCTAGCACCACTTATAATACCTACGGCGAATCGAAACAGCACTCGTTTTTAGCAACCCATGATGAGTGAAAAGAATTATTTTCAATTGAAATATACTTTTGATAATAAAAAACTGTCACAACTCCAATCTTTATTGAGCAAGTACTCTAAATGAGTACCAAAGGGTATAATCGCAGCCTGAAAAATATTAACAATATTTTCTCAATATTTCTGGCGTAATGAATTTCATGCATATCTTCAAATCATCTATATAATCTGCTTTGAATTGAAACAATCATTTTTCACATGTATCCATAGTGAAAAAAGAATTCCACTGCCCTTTTTCTAGTTTTTTTATTTTTTTAGTATTCGTTATGACATTGCAATTGTTAATTATTCGATTTCTCAAGTCATTACTATCAAGATAGATATGTAGATTTTTATTTATGTCGATATAAATATTACAAAGTTGATAGAAATGCATATTAAGTAAAAGATGTAGATGTATAATATTTTGGGAAAGAAAGTTTTTGGCTTTCTACTACTCAATCTTGATACAAAACAAAAATGGGAAATCTTTCAAAGAAAGGAAGGAAGCAATCAATTTCAAAAATTAACCCTATACATAGATGTGAAGACCATGCAAAGAAGTAACTTTCAGACACAAACTGGAAGAAAAAGCCCTCCTGAAACAGCTACTTTCATATAAATATTGAATTACACGAAAGAAAAAATTCTTTCGAAACAAATATTTTTCTATGAACACTAAATTATACAAAAAACACTTTTCTATACTCAGTTTGTATTCCAAACATTCGTTATGGAAATATATCAGATATCAATCACAGAATTTCTACCCAATATACTAAATGAATGGTAAAATTTCACTCACATGGTAGACATCTATGTTTCGCTATAAAAGACTTGCCTTGAGGCTGTTCAGTACCAATCTGAATGATATTATAAAAAAACACACAATTCCTTCATAAATTTCGATTTTTTATGTCACAAAATAAGTTTGATCTACTTTTGTCATCGATAACATCGTAATGACATTTATTCACTTATTTGAAAAAATCCCAGCCAGTAGGAATCCTGTTTATATTGAAAGAAATATTCCCACTTTTTTTGTATCAAGATGG
>WOGO01003807.1:0-13898 GCA_015342085.1 Leptinotarsa defecta | reverse complement strand
TCCCTTTACCTGCGTTGCTGCCACTACCTGTGTTTGCTCGACTACCTGTTTTGGTCTTATTACCTGAGCTGCCTCTCCTGCCTCTGTTATTGTACCTATATTGTCATGTGCCGAGTTTTGCTTCTGGGGTTGAGCAGTCTGATTGCTTGTGCGAAGCGATAAAACGAATTTCCATGTTGAAGGTAATCTTTGCGCAAAGACCGATGAAAAAAGTAATTTCATGAATAGTGACATTTTATTACCTGTCATCAGAGATAAAATGTCAAACTTTTTTCCCGTCACAGAAAAAATATATATTTTAATATTAATATAAGTAACAAAAAGGATTTGAAGCTTTATTGCTTCTATTTAATTATATGCGAGCGCTTTCGGCAGCTGGTCGTGCTGTCATCATCTGGGCTCATCCTTATTTGGTAATTGATAATTGCAATTTACTGATACGGTTTATGCTGAGTTTCTCCTTATAACAGATTTCACCAAAACACATATAGCTATACTAGCTATACAATAAATAGCTATACAATAGCTTTCTGTTTGGAAAGCTTTTGTGAAAACGAAAGACGTGTAGCGGTTACTATAAAATATGTTTTCGTGAAAGTATTTCATTAAACTGTAGCGGTGGGTTTCAAGATTGATTTTCATCAAGTGTCAGCCAGTTCCATCCAATGGAAATATTTTATGTGCTGTAATGACATGAGCTATTGCTCATATTTTGAAAGGCTTAATTTCTCTTCAACACGAAATTAAATTCAGGAAACAGACTATATATTTTCTTTAACTTTTTGTAGAATCTGAAGAGAGCATTTCAATCCTAATCGTTCAATATTATAATTTATCCTGTATGTATAAAATTCTACTCTGACAGGAGAGAAATGTTGATGAAAAACCATAAAAGTAGGGACGATCGTGAGTTGTATAATTTTTGTATCATTATCTTACCTCTTTGTAGTGAATGATTTTTTGAGTCTACGAATTGTTTGTTTCTAGTACTCCAAATTAATTTTTTGTATGATCGGTATCGACTACGTTTATTGCGTGATTTTTATATTGGTTTCTTACAGTTTTTTTTTTCAGTCGAGTGCCCTCGGCACGGCAAAATGGGCTGAAACAGCTGTCTACTGGTAGCTCTCAAATTGGAATTGAATTGTGAATGTTCGGATAAAGGCAAAAGCTACAAAAATATACTTACTTGATTATCAATATGATTGCGGGTAAACACTTATTCCCAAATCAGGAATTATATTTTCGAAAAGAGTTATCAGATCTATAAATGATTCAAATATGACATATATTACTCAAAGTTTACTTCATTAGATCGGACTTCCATTGTCTAGTATGATATAAATTGATTTGTAATCCCTGAAGGAAACTGTACAAAATTAAATAAGGTTAGCTGAAAAAATAACAATTATATTGAGCAAAAAAACTGAAATTACAATGATATAAAATACAAGTAACAACCAAGAAAAATAAAAAAAATAAATATCAACACAAAATTAAAATAAAAAAAAATCATTAACAAAAAATTAAAATCACAAATTGAAAGATTCCAAGCCAAGTTAATTCACGACGTTTCGATTGTTAGTATCCACAATCTTCTTCTGGTGATAACTGGACTTATTCCTCAAAGATCTGACTATTTATAGGTCACTCGAGTGCTTTCACCTATTCCCTCTTCCCCCTCTTCGCTTCCTTCTTCGCATTCTTTCAGGGATTTCACATCTATTTATATCATACTAGACAATAAAAGTCCGAACTAATGAAATGCATCATGAAACATTGTCAACCACCTTCTAACTCACTCGAAGTTAGTAAATATTCGTGTTTTTATTGAATGTTGAAAATTTCAAAGAACTGTCATAATAAGTGCCTGAAATTAACATTGTTGTATGAAATTTGAGTCGAAATAAGTAGTAAGTTGAACAAATATTCACTGAACAATTTACGTTTTCACGATCCAAATGAGGGTCCTGGTCAAGCAATGTAATTATCATTCACCATTAATCAGTCGATGATCAATGCCAATTCAGTCATCATTTCTATTGTATTCGTGTTCAATGGACCATTAAACCAATATTAGTAATAGCTTTGAGAGCCGAAATTGCACAGAATTTCTATGATGTCTCTTTGTGAACATTCAGAACTTTTGAAAACCCTCTAAATGTATTGAAAAATATATGTTCGATAATTCACAAATATTTTATCAAAAAAAACACATTTTCTTTTTTGGGAACAGAAACAAAACTATGATTCACTTTAACATTGCATCCTGATCTTGAACAATAAAACTATTGTTTATTATGGATACCTATGAATACGGGTTGTTTTGATTTTTTCTTTCAGTTACTGAAAACTTTTTGTCCCAAGGAGACTCCAGTTACATGGAAGGTTCAATAGGACTTGAACAGAAAAGTTTTTGACTCGCGGATAATATCACGATAACATCAATGAATTACACTTGCTTGCTGAACATGAACAAACTGAACAGATCTCGCAGAGACTCCTGAGCTTCACTAAAAATGGAGCTCAGTTGTACGAAGTTGTGAACTTCAGCTTTCAACTAATTAGTATTCAGACTTTTTCACAGATTTACGCTACCAAAATAAGTTTAAATTTTAAATGATGAACACGTTCAATGAAGTCACGGTTTAGGTAAGGTGAGACCTCGTTAGTCCTTAGCTCGCGAAAGTTCCTCAACTTCTGAGAGTTGTCGTTCGTATGGAGGCGATAGCTGATTAACGGAAAAACAGATTTCAAAACAGATTTCAGATTTCGAAGAATTGTTATGATGCATCAAAAAAATTACATTTTTAGTTATTTCTTTCAGGAAACTCAATATTTCAGATGAAAAAGAAAACATTATTATTTTGTCTGAAATCTTCAAATTCTTTCAAAATGGTATCGAAAATCGTATTTGGGGAAACGAAACAATACATTTTTTTCATATTCAAAATGAATCATTGTACAATAATTAGTTCATCGGTTGATATTTGGAAATGTTTCGGAACTACCAGAAAAGAAATTTCAATAGAATTATTGCTACTGATATATGCAAGATATTTTCTTCTAAAAACAGTCCTTTCAAATTAGTTTCACAACGTTGCATATTCAACGCAGGTTCACATTCGTTATAGAACTGAAAACCTGATTATATCTAGTATGGAAGCAATTCATCATCCAAACTGGTTTCATTTTTTCCTGTAGGAGTTCGCTCACTGAAACTAATTTGGTGGATGAAATTGCAAAGTTGGAAGCAAACGCTCGATAGTTAAACTTCTGTTACATGCGCCTACGGAGGTAACACCAAACAGTGGCGAGTTTATTGGGGATTTTGAGAGGATTCTCCATTCATCGAAGTAAAACATGAAAATTGAATAATGAACACATGTTCAGTGTTGTGTCGCTTCCATATACAAAATGATGTCATTCACCGCATTTCATGAAATAATTCTTCATATATTTTGTGAGAAACATTATTACCATTATCATCATGAAGTATACCTATTCACATATCTACAAACTTTTGGAAAACCATTATTTTGAACTCCATTTGGGAACAGAAATTCATTAATTGTATATAAGTTGATGATGATCAAGTTTCGAGATCATCGGAAGAAATTTTCAGGAATGGGTTAGTGCTGGAGAAGAAAGTAACCAATTCGAAACAAAATGTATTACATGAATAGCATCACCGAATCAGCATCATCAAGCGAGATCCGTTACTCCGTTTATCTCATGGAGTAGCCAGTTACAGGCGGTAATTAGAAAATATAACAAACACTAGAAAAGAAAAATAAGAGAGCCTGGAACGATGGAACGTAAGTATAAGCAAAATTATTTTTTTCTTTATGAAATTTGGAACGATATCCAAAATATAAACAAAACAAAATGGAAATATTTCAGTTAATGGCTTATCAATTCTATTTCCAAGACATTATAATGATTTCAGCTTCGATTTCTTTTTGATTGGCAGTCTTATCGTAGAAATCCTAGTCGGCTGTTTCGTATTACATAGTGTTTGTGATTGTAGAAAAATACCAGTTACTCATATATTGGGATTGTCAAAAAAATCTTAACGAAATTGATGACTCCAAATGTTGCTCCGGTTAAATGTATACATTTCTCTAGAGTATAACAAATAATTGATATCAACATGTACATTATATGAAGTTTTGTAATCCTAGAAAATGAGATTATTTACTACTTTTTCTTGAGTGTGAAAATTCAAGAATATATATAACGTGGTTCGTCCATTAATGAATATAATTTTGATACTCGTATTATTGAATTAATTGAAAAAAAATGAAAATCAAAATCACACTTCTTTCTGATTGGTTGAGTTAGTCAAACATCATCTCATGGTTTTTATCACAAATGACAATGTTTGTGGATTCAATCATTTCAATGAGTTAATATGGTAGTTAGGCACTAACAGTTTCTATTTTTGTCACCTAATTTCATTCATTTTTTATTATTTTACGTGAAACAATTTTTCACATCAGTCGAAAAATCATTTGAAGACTTTGAAAACAGTTCGATGAAAATTTTATCTGGTCAATCATAATGAATGGAATTACTGACACAAAAATTTCAATTTTATCGCAGTCTTCACTCAGGGTGCCCTGTAGCTTACACCAATGAAAGCTTCAATTGAGTTTTATGGTTGTGACAACAGTCATGAAATCTCTTGCAAATGATGTAAGGGGTAGCCGGTTGGTTCGACGTGGGTACTTCACTCACTCAATTGATCGCCGTGTTGGTCGGTGGTTCAAGTTGCAGGCTGAACGATATACTTACTATTGTCCTACCAGTGTTAGGAATCACATGTTAGAAGGTAAGATTTCGTGAGTCCTTAGCTCGTACCAGTTCTGAGGGTTGTCGTTTGTAGGTGTGCGACAGCTGGTTAACGAAAAAATATTTTTTAAAACATAAGTTTCAAAACAATTGTTTTCAAATTGATACATATATCCAAAGACGAATCAATTGTATTGTGATGGAACAAATTCAGTTATAACCTGTTTGTTACCGGTTATGAGTGGTACGTACAATAATGGAGATTGGAGATATGAAATTGATACCAAATCTCCAGAGGATTGAATTTTTATGACAACAAGAGTGTACTTATTATTCAAATAGTTTCAGCCATAGATGGGAGGCAGAATTATATATTCTTCGTGCTGTGTGGCCAAGGATTACTATCAATTTTAAAATTTGAAAAATATTTGCCAATCCATACTTCATTCTGAAGAAATGCAAAAAGCTACCTCACCTTGAGACTGCCAAGATCCCGTGTTACGAATGAACGGTAAATACTGAATAGATGTGATGGAGAGGTCAATAATGACGACTTCAATTTTTTCAAAATTATTGAAGATCGCTTCATACACTTTCATACTCTTAGTAGTCATAGCCAGTTTGATAGCTCTTGTTGAAATTACGCAAAAAGATCCCATAGCACTATAGTTTCTGAAACTGCCGTAAAACCATAATGAAACAAAGGAAACTTCTTTCGAAACAATAAACTATAATGGTTGCATCATGTAGTACTCAAGAGACCTGGGAAATTTCACCGAAGTCTTTTAGAACTGCGACATCAATTGGTATATTATGTAATCGACATTCCTTCCTACAGTAACAAAGAAAGCTTCATTAAACTTTATCAAACCCAGATATACTCCTCCACTGGTATCTTGGATGAATAGAGCACAAACTCTCTCGAGCAGTTCGAGCATATATCTACGACTGGCCTTTCAGCGAAACATCAATGTTTCAAAGTGGAGACCTTTGGCGCTAAAAGAGTGAGCGGCCTGGTATTTTCAAATGCATCTGATGCATCACCTGTTCGATGCAGATGCGGTAAACTTCAAAAATAGGGCACTTGAGCACAACTTCGGGTTAACTTCAAACCTGAAATTGAATGAATACTTTATTCAACCGTCATTTTCGGAACATAGGATTCGAATAATACTACTTAAGAAAAATTTCAAAGAAATATTTTCACCTTTCCAATTACCTCTAGAATGTCGAAACCCATAAATCTATAGGCGACAAAAACATTAAAGAAGATGATGCTTCTTAGTAGAACAAACACTGACAATCATTTTCAATATCATAAAGAACTAAGGAATTACGTGAAGAGAGTGGTGAAAAATGAAAGAAACCCATATTTTACTCACAAGTTGAATTCAACTGATAAAGTAGATGATATTATTTCTCAAAAACCTCATGAACTTCTCGAATCTCTGAAAAATGTCAAAGAAATTGATGATTATTTTATCAATTCTGTTTTATGTTTCACTATACTCCATACATTCAGTTTGATTTTTCTCTTGAAAATGATCACTTGGTGATCGAAACGTGCCAAGGTGTTAAAAATAACAATTTGGTGTTAGGACTGAACTCCCGTGATATCCATTCCATACCTTGTTAGAGTATAAGGATAACATTGTATGTATAGTTAGTTGAATCTTCCTCTTGAAGATGATCACTTAGTGATCGAAACACGTGTCGAGGTATTGAAATAAGGGTTTGGGCTGGGGCTACACCAGAGGTTCCAAACAGTGCATCACGAGGTATGGAATATCATTAAAACGCTTTTCATTAAAATATGGAGACTTGTGAGGCACACAGTATTGATTTTATATAAAACTCTCCTCAGGTCAGTGATGGATAACGATTTCATTGCATTTCGACATGTGAATGAACTATGAAACCACTCAACATTTCACATCACAACGCCATCAGAATAGCCCATATAGCTCTTAGATTAACACCAATTCAGAGTCTTCTATTGAGTGGGGTTAGTGAAAACTAATTGAATCGCATGTTTCATCCGTTATTTCAGCTGAAGGCAAATTTCTCATTCAAGAATGGATCTACAAACACGTGAAAATCAATTCTCAGAAGTGATACATTCCACAAAAATCATACAGCTCAAAGATCAAGTCTATTTTCAAGGGTCTCGACATGCTACATTTCAAGCTTTCATTTCGATAAGATGTTTCTACAATAAAAACAAGAACAATAACAGTAGGTACTCTCAATGATATTTCAAATATGAAATATGAAAATAAAATCTGAATTTAAAAAAAATCACACCACCGCCTCTTAAATTATAGCCAGAGCAGAATCATGACATTTACACTAAGCGCTCAGATATACAGACGTGAGATAAAACCCGACAACAAACCTGCAAAGAGGGTAATTATCAAGAAATGTATACAAGCGATTATAACTTGCATACGACTCTGAGTCAGTCATTTGCATATAATTCCATGTCTTGTTGAACATTTGCTATTAACGTGTTAGGTTCAGTAATTGTGGACTACTCTCACGTGACATCCCACAAAACGCATCACTGGCAAAGATAGTCAACCTCAAAGTCCTATTAAATATCTGAAAGATATCGATTCCACACCCAGGAAATTATGAAGTAGGTACATACATTCATTTCAAAGAAAGCTTATCATCCTTTTATTATTTCGAAATAGAATTGCTATGACTTTGAGTTCTGACGTTATTGGAACCACTTCTGAAGCGGCAGCTTCGAAAGGAATGACAAATAATTCTGGAAAGGTGGGAGTGTCAGAATGAACGTAAATTTGTCTAAGGAAACTTAGTATATGGCTGAACTCCGGTTGTGAAATTCCGATTCTGAGAAAGGTAATAGCAGGCATAAGGTTCAAACCTAAGTCTTCAAGGAATTGACGAGCATACATTTGATAGGATCAATCAAACTATGGAGGTTAATAACCTCCGTGCTTTCAATAGTTGTAGGTTGATCTCTTTTCCACCAACTTGTTAAAGGAGAGTATCTACAATTGTAAGACTTGAAAGGTATATGCGAACTCTGTTATTTGAGATTCTAGAGGATAAAATTATATCTTTAGGCTGAACTTTGGTTCCGATGGCAATACTATACTCCTGAATTTCAAATCCTTTGGTAGGATTGTAGAATATGGTTTACCCTCTGGATGGAAATTTGCAGTTTTGGGGTGCATTAGTGTATGAGTTGGATTGAACATCAGATTGATTACTCTGAGTGTCCCTGTAGTCAGAAACAGTCGGTATATTAGTGGTGTTCATGCTGGTGTCAGGGATGTTACCTACAATATTCAGCATACTTTCTTTGAGAAAACAGCTTTTTACTTTGTTTAGGAAAAAGTCTCACCGATAAAAATTGTAGTAAAGAACTTGCAAAACTTTTTATTAGTTTTCATCACTTGTGAAAATCATTAGCGAACACTACAACCGTTCACGACGGATTCTCAGAGTCGACTGGTATATCATTCTGAACTATTTTTTTTAATGAGCAAGAAATAGTTTCTTCATTTTGAAAAATATTTAATGCTACGAAAGTTATATCTGTCTTCACAAAAGTGTTTACCCTTGTTTAGTATACAGAATCACAATCATTATATTTTTTCTCAACTAACATTGGAATTATACATATCCAACAAGTATAAGTTATGAATGTACAAAATCCACCTATTTCTGTGACATAACTGGAACTAGATAATCAGTTGTTGCACATAATACAAATAAACTGATTAGTTACTCATACCAGGATGGACTTGAAACAATTTAGAATGAAAAATAATAAAATTTTTGGATAATTTAATTGAAGACTTTCTGTTCTCAAGTTTCAAAATTTGTCTAGAAAAGTGTTTTTGAAGTTTATTAGAATCATCCCAATTAGGAATATCAGTTTCACTCGAAAATCGGTGGTTGAAATGATAATAATAATGATAATTATAATAATACTTTCCAATCTTAAAATAATATCTACCGGCCTGTCGCACTAAGGCAGAAAACATATTCGGACAGATGCAGAAGGCTGCCATTTTTGGCTCACTGCGCTTGCTCAGGGCACATGATTCTCGGACCCAATGATTACTCACCCCACGGTGTGGAGTAAGTGATCATTGGCGCACCCTCCCGAATGTATCGGGGCTTCGAGGGATAGGGCCTGATCAGCGCATACTTTGGTATAAAAATAATAATAATGATAATGGTCTTGTGTGCAAAAATACGAGGATATGCCAATGCATGGGGTCTTCTTCAATAACATTGGAGACCTTGACTTATCAAAGCACCTGACTTTCGTTTTCCTTAAGTCGCGTGAGCACACTCGGAAACTGAGGGGTTCATCATATCTTCAACACCCCAGTCTACCGCAGTCGCGTAATGGCTATAGAGGTTCCTGACACAAGGTGCAGGGCCTGCCGCGAGGCGCATGAAACCCTAATGCACTTGCTATCAGCATGTCCAGCATATGCGGTCTCAGCTTATATTCATCAACATAACGCGTTCCTAAGAGTGTTATATTACCATTTATAGCACTCTTATGGTATTGTCGAGAGACAATTTATTGAAACTATTCGTTCTCCACCCTCAGGCTCATACATGCTAATAAGCTAATAAGTCCTTCTCTACCACCAGAAGAAAAAGATATTTCTCGAGGAGTTTTCAGCTATTGAGGAGACGAATATCGTCCGAAAAGAGGAACAAAAATAGATAAAATATCGAGATTTTCGCTTCGAACTCCGCTGACTCTATAAAGACCACTCTGTCAATATGATTGTTCTGATTATTGGAGTGCTTGCTGGAATGATGTCCTTTCTACTCTAGAATCTTAAAATCATACCGGCCTACCACACTAAGGCAGAAATCTTAGCCGGACAGATGCAGAAGACTGTCATTCTTGGCTTACTGCACTTGCTCAGGTCACATGGTTCTAGGACCTAATGATCACGTACCCCACGGTTTGAGGAATGGCCGTTGGTTGATAATGCTGGCGCGCCCTCCCAAATGTATTGGGGCTTCTAGGATAGGGCCTGACCAGCGCAAACTAAACAACAGATACGTGCTTCCAACTCATTGACCTTCATCAGCGCAGTGTATTACAGTATAAAGATGGGCGATAAGTGAATTCAGGAAAACATTTGTATGCGAAGTTTTCAATATTACTCGTGGCTTCAGCTAAAAGACCTAGAAAACGAATAACATGTCAAACAGATGTCGCTAATTTTTGCATTTGGATACACCTCGCGAATTAACACCGTTAAGTCAGTAATAAGTGTCGGCGATATGAGATTTCTTGTCTTTTACTTTTGCTAATTCTTTTAACTTTTTGATTCAAATATAACACACTCAATAACATGCTTCGAAGGATACATATAGTTGAAAATATGTATCGAAAGTGTCCAAATTCACTGGACACTTTCTGTTTCTCCAATGGAAAACGGCCTATGATATCAGTATTTAGAAGTTCATCAACACACGTTAACACGTAATTTTTTGTAAATGCTGATGTGTACTCTACATCTAAACCGCCTCTTATATGAGTAGGTACTGGTGATATGTCATCATTCCAATCGCCAATGAAGGAAAAAATGCACCGGATATCGAATCAGTATCATGAAATCCAAGCACCTCTCGTTCATTGAAATTTTGATGAATATGTACCTCAGTATGTACCTTAGAGATGTAAATGTAACTGAAGTTCAAGGTTAAAACTCAGCTATGGAAGTTGCAAGTTCATCATTGGTATTGTTGAATTGGTAGTTTTTCAAGAAAATTGGTGAACTTCCATATTGTATTGTCATAGAGGAGCTCAGGGAAAAATTATACTATCCAACAAATCAATGGAGAATATTTATTGAATCACCAAAAATGAGATTGAAAGCAATTTGAATGCATAATTTACCTGTAGCACAAGGTAGCCATGTGTTAGGAATTTATGCTAATGTGAATGATGCGAGGATTTTCAATTTTATGAAATTTAGCTTGTACTCTGAGGGGTCTACTACTGTGTTTTATGTTCTTGGGACAGCAAAGCTAAACGCAAAGATTACATTGAAGTATCATGGGCTAGGTGAAATGATTCCATTACCAAATAGAAAACTAATTGTGCAAATCGTTAGTTGGCAATAACTGACTAACACGATCAGAAATCACACGCAAAGATTACATTGAAGTATCATGGACTAGGTGAAATGATTCCATTACCAAATAAAAAACTGTTTATGCAAATCGTTTGTTGGCAATAACTGACGAGCACGATCAGAGATTCCACCAAGACATGGTGATGGAGAAAATATATCAAGAAAAATTCTCAGATTTTTGTCGAAAGATTATTCTTATAATTATAATAGTAAAGCATGACGATTGAAAATGTTATCAGAAAAAGTAAACAAAAAACACATGATCTTAAGAATTTGGTGATTTTTCATTTTCATATCAACTTATTTTTCTGAAAGGAATGATGTTTCAATTTTTCAAATAAACGTTATCAACTATTCACATACCAAGCAATAAAACATATGTTGCAAACTGTAACATGATAAAAAATGTGCTTGTCCCTCTTTATTATTGTGGCCATAATCCAACACTTTGGTGAATCGAAATAGGCTAGCGGAAATGCTACGTTTCGATGAATTACCATTTTTATTCAGTTCTCGTGCTTACTACCGCGAATTAATGTAGTCAGCTACCTAAATCTTCCTTGAGTTCGGTGAATACAAGGCCTATCTGCATATTTTCTATACAAATTTTCTTGGGTATGATCATAAATTTCCACACCCACTCTATAAAAGGAGCGTTGCGTGAAAGTTCATTTAATTGCAGAAATGTGGAACAGACCGCTCCTGAGATAAATGAAAATATACTGCCAATTCAACTAATACTCTAAATTACCCGATGCTCAACAAGATAGGAAAAAAATTATCGTGATATTTTTAAAATACGCCATTTCGGTTCTATTGAATTTATTCATTAATAAGGTTGATTATTCGAGCTGAGTTTTGAATAAACTCTCATGAATATCTTATACTGTTATGAAACTGTATAAGATATTTATTTCTCCAGATTTGAAATTCCATTTCACATATCAATGTTCACTATGAATTTTTTTTTTCACATATTCACATTCGAACCATATGAAGAATATGAATTGAAAGAGAAATTTTTTTAGAAGAAATCATTTTCGAAGAAAAATGGTTTTGGCTTTCTACTTCTTCATCTCCATAGAAGAAATGTGGGAGTCTTTCAGAAATAGAAACAAAACAAATAATTTTGAAACAAAAACTTCACAATGATGTGAAGATTATGTGAAGAAGTGAATTTCAGACACAAACTGAAAGAAATTAAACGCTCTCGATAAAATAACATTCATATGAACATTGAATAACACAAAAGAACAAATACTTCCGAAACGACTACTTTTATTTAAACATTGAATTAAACGAAAACTACTTTTTCCTATTCAGTTTATACTCCAAACATTCGATATCATGACAGGATTGCTACACAATATGAGTTCAATATACTCATATCATCAATATGGGTATCAATTGACAGGGCTCGACTGCTAGTACACTTCAAAAAAAATGCAAATTCAAGAAGGCCGCAGCTACAAAATGGCGGATTGCCCCAATATGGGTATCAAATAACAGGGCGTGAATAGTAGAATAGTAGTATACTTCGAAAAAGATACAAATTCGAGATAGTTGCAGCTACAAAATGTCGGATTACATATTACATAACATACTGAGACAGTAAATGAGCTGAATAGAATGAGAAGAATTGGGTCCAAGTACAACTTCAGAACCTGCTTCAGATCCGAAAACACTATTCGCAGCAGCCTCATGAAAACAAGGCCGCCAAACGTGGACTGCGATTCCACAAATTGCATTCACTCACAATGTGAGTGCGGAAAATCCTATGTTGGTGAAACTGATAGGCCATTGAAAGTTCGCATTGCCAAACACAAGAAACACACACAGCAAGGAAAACCAGCAAATTAGGAATAGCAGAGCTTCATTGGACCCATCAACATAACATCGAGTGGTCCGGGGCTGGGATCATACACAAGGAGGAACATTGGCTAAGGAGGAAATTCAAAGCCGCATACATGTTATCCAACAATGTAGGTATTCAGCCAAGCTAGCGTACAAATACACAACATATGGAAACCCATCATCAAGCGAAAAATGGCCAACTCCAGCCAAACGGTCATCTTCTGCTAAACCGGTAAGCGGAAAAAAGAAAGCGGAGATGAGTGAAAGTATTCGAATGGCCCATAAATAGTCATCTTTCGGAGGAATCAGTCCAATCACCAACCGAAGACGATTGTGGATACTGAGAATCGAAACATCGTGAAATAACTTGGCTTAGAATCTCTTAAATCTTTATATTTATTTTTTGTTCAATTGTTCTATTTTAACTTCCTTTTTATTTTACTGTTATTCCATTTCAAGGTTCTCTGCTTGATATAATTGTTATTTTCAGGACCTTTTTTTAATTCTTCTTGTGTTCATTAGTTCTTTCAGGGATTCCAAATCATTTTATGTAATATCAGACAATGGAAATCCAAACTGATGAAATATCAGCCTGAAACATTGTCAATCACCTTCTAACTGAATGAGAAAAATCAAGTAACAAGATTATAAATTAAAAACTCGAAAATAAAATGAGTAAAGACATTTTTGTATTAAACGGTTTAAAAAAAATTAATAATGATTCAGGTAATATACTGAAAATTGAAAAGTAGTCATCACATCACTTTCCTCAGCAATCTACGGCATCGATCAGATGAAAAATATAAGCGTGTAGTATTTACATATTTGTGTGATGACTGCTAGCTAGGATTTTTTTTTCAATGAATCAGTTTATTGAATTTTTTTACCCATTAAACTTCTGAATCGAGACTGACATTTATTGAATCAGAATGAAAGAAAGTGATTGTAATTGCAATAATTCAAAAATACCGTTATTCTACAAATTAACTGACATTTATATTCATCGATTTTTCCTCTGGAATTTGTGTCAAAACATGATATTTATATTCTTTCAATATAACTTTGATAGATGAAAGTAATGAAACTGTGCTACTGGGT
>WOGO01003806.1:0-13899 GCA_015342085.1 Leptinotarsa defecta | reverse complement strand
TGAAGTTGAAGTTTGAAGTAAACACTACACCTAGATCCTTGATTTCATTGACTCTCTCGATAGGAATATTATCAATGTTATAGAGTCTCTTGAAAGGACCTCTGTTATTACCTAAAGTGACTTATAGATATATAATAGTTAATATTATCAATTACTTCAGTTTATTGTATTCGTTTGAAAATGTTGATGTAGGACAAAACTGCAGTAACGTTAGTTACAAATACAAGTGGTATGAAAACAGAAAGTTTTAATTTTCACGTAGTAACGGCTACATCCATCACTTTATTAAAATAGCTATATGTATTCCAATAATAATCTGTTTTCTTTATTTGAATAATTACAATTTTTTTTCAAATTTATTTTTTAGGTGCCACGTCATGGAAAAAGAATCTTTCGAAAATGATTCTGTAGCAGAAATAATGAACAAATATTTTGTTAATATAAAAGTGGATAGAGAAGAACGTCCAGATGTGGACAAGCTATATATGTCGTTCATTCAAGCATCTGTGGGAGGAGGGGGATGGCCAATGTCAGTTTTTTTGACTCCTGATTTGGAACCCTTAGCAGGGGGCACCTATTTTCCTCCAGAGGACAAGTATGGGAGACCCGGTTTCAAAACGTTTTTAAGAAAAATTGCAGATCAGTGGCGTGACAAGAAGGCAATCCTTTCAAAATCAGGGAAACACACAGTGGAGGTACTGAAGAAAGTAGCATCCCAAGACCAAAAGCAGTGCCAGACAGTTGATCTTCCAGGAGAAGAAGCCTGGAAGAAGTGTTTTCTGCAATTACACAGACATTATGAATCTGATTTCGGGGGTTTTAATTCAGCACCTAAATTTCCACAACCTTCAAATTTCAATTTTCTGTTCCACATGTATTCGAGAGATAAGAAAAGTGAACAGGGTGCTATGTGCTTGGAAATGTGTTTGCATACATTGAAGAAAATGGCTTATGGAGGGATACATGATCACGTCAATAAAGGATTTGCCAGGTAAACTTTATTTTTTTCATCTCAAGGACCAAAATATATTTAATAAAAAACATATAATTGTAAGATTTTTACTATGTTTTATAAAATAGACATGTTTTACTTTATAATAGTCTATAAAAGATAAAATTGAAACTTCTGGCTCAGAATAAATCCCAAACAAGCACTTTAACAAAACGCCATAACTGCAATACTTTACTTCATCTCCTGTAGATGCCAATTCGGTTTGTGAAACGTGCGACGAGAAGAGTATTGCAGTTCTGGTGTTTAGGAAAAGTGCTTGTTTTGAATTTAATCTATGTCGGAAGTTTCAGTTTTACCTTTAATAGATTACTTTTGCTTGGGCCAGATATTCTAAAGTTGAACAGCAACTTATGCAATAGGAATAATAAAGAATCAAATAAAAATGCAATGCTAATAACATTCAATCCTTTTCCATTCAATTATCAGGATCCTGAGCTAGAGTACAGTATTAAAAACTCATCTAGACAAAGTATTTACTATTCATAATCTGCCGTGAGAACAGTAACCTATAGTAAACTTGATCAAACTTGTCAACCATTATTCAAAGCTCTGAAAATTATGATTCTATTTTCAGCTTTTACATCTGAAAATCTCATAAATATTAAGGAAAACTCAAATAAAAAAACATAACATGGACATGCATCTTTCATCAATACAAGAAACAAAACAGATCTTGTACAGGAATGAAATTAGTAAATAATCAGGTCATGAAAGAGGCGCTGAGAAAATGTTTTTTGATATATCTTTGAATAACGTCATAAAAACTTGTAACGAAATCGGTAAATTCCCATTCTTTTCGAATACCTTTGGGAAGAATCAGAATTTTCTGAATTTGAAAACATTATTTAAATGAGCTGTGAAGCGGGCAACATTTTCCTAATTTAACCTACTTTCCCATATGGGCCCTCCTTATCTTGGACAGACAGTATATCTATATAATGTATGTAGGTAATTATAATACGAAATATGTATTTTTAATATTGAGTAGAATAACTTATTTCAGATTAAATGTTCAAACTGGAATTGGTTCTTGACAGTGAAAAATACGTTTCAGAAATTGACAAGAGAATGGTTTTTGGAAAGATTATTTTTTTGGGATTTTTTTTCTGCTTTCTACTTTTCCATCTTCAAACGAAAATGTGGAAAATTTTCAAGAAAAGGTAGAAAGAGATCAACTACTATAAAAACTGCTTATAAAGATTATTCAATGTTCATGTGAAAGTAGTTGTATGTATGAATGTTTTACGTACTATAACCTTGATACGAGCAGATATATCTCAACCAGTGACATAAAGATGTGCGAAGTGTGTTTTCAACTTCAACTATTCAAATAGATGCTGATGATATGTTAGAAACAAACTTCAAGAAGTACACTTTAAGGATGCTAGATTTTCACGTAAGTGAAAATTTATACCAATGCTCTTCCATTTAAAACGTTGTGTAGTTCTCATGTGAATGGTACCTGTTTCAGTTCCATTACGAATGTTTGGGGAACAGACTGAATGGAAAAAGTGTTTTTCATGTAAGTCAATGGTTCATGGGAAGTAGTTGTTTTGAGAGGGCTTTTTCTTCCAATTTATATCTAAAAAACTTCTGTACATGAACTACACATTTGAGAGTTCATTTTGAGCTTGATTGCTCTTCTTCTTTCTTCGGAAATTTCCTACAATTTTTTTGTATAAAATTGAAAAAATAGAAAGTCAAGAAGCTTTTCTTCCTAAAACTAATCTCTCCCAAACATTTCTACCCTCTTAATTCAAGAATTTCCCAGAATTTCAAAGAAACAGGTAACATTGATATTTCCAAAGTAGTGTCCTTGAAAAGTACAACATAGAAACCCTCGCGAAAAGAAGAGTATTTGCATACTTAAATACTTGAACAAGATGATACATAGTGAAGTGGATGATTCCTTTCTTCTATCAACAATCAATTTCAATGTACTTGCTTATGAAACTAGATCGTTTCGCACATTTTATATTGAATCATCAAGAAAAAATTATTATTAAAATGCTTCATTAAATGCTATGTGCAATGCCTATAATAATGTACAAAATGACTAATATCTTTTTCCAAAATCTCGCTAATTACAGAAATAGGTTGTATCAAATTGTATAACTCGTGTTGAATATTTGTTTAAGCTTTTTTCTCATTTTGTTGTGTGTACAAATCTATTTGTGATATTTACTTTTCCAAATCTGTAACTGGGCCATGGTCTGTTGAGTTTGTAAATAAATAAATAAATAAATTCTTGTGTGTGTATAAAAAACAACATAACATTTAGGTGTATCAATAGAAAATTATGCTCGAACCAACTACTAAGACTGGATTGAAGATTGATTCGAATCAATTTTTATGAAAATTTGTGTGGACTATTTTTTGTCAATTTAGAGTAGCTGTGTTGATGTTTATCAACCCCAGAAACAACACATATTTATATATTGAGGAATTATAAAACTAGTTAAACATGTACCAATAATAATTTATCATTTTTGTAACGAAGGTACAGTAAAGAACCTAGATTCGATTCTTGTTGTTTGTCTGGCGTTGGAATAAAAATATCAGAAATATTTATACTCACACAAACTGCTTTCATCCACTAAATTATGACTTGATTAAAAGTGGAGTTTCGACAATAAGCAAAAATTTAATCTGATAAAAAGCTTATTGAAAAGTATTATTTACAATGTTTACCCGACCACCAACATATGGATCGATTCTATAACTTCTGCAAGAATTCAGAAAGTACAGAACGCCTGCATTATATTGATATTCAGCTTGAATTACAGAGATTATGTGACCTCTTCAATCAATCATTTAAATTCTTTAAAATAAATATAAAAATAAAATAAAAAGAGAATTGCATTTCGCCTGTTTCATTCACAAACTGAAAAAAAACAACAATCCACTTATTTGGTAAAGAAACTCCTTCCCAGACATCAGATACACTCAAGAAACCTTAGATTTAATAATAATTTTGACATTCCGAATTATAACAGCAGCATCTATGAACGATCCTTTAAGTATCATTCTGTAACAATGTATAATTCATTCAGTGAATCTTATTCAAAAGTAAACTTAAAACTGAATTGCTCAGTCATCAGTGATCCAAACATAAACATTTGTATTTCATTTTACTATTGTCGTGAAATTGTCATTTATTATTTGTAATGTTTCTTTTTTTTCAAACTTAGTTGAGTGGAAGAATAGCGCTTTGTTAAACTCCGCCACGTAAAATAAAGACCATTTATTATTATTATGATATATTATGTATATAATTTTAATATAAATTTCCATTTGCAGGTACTCTGTAGATGACAGATGGCATGTTCCCCATTTTGAGAAAATGCTTTATGATCAAGCTCAACTGGCAGTGTCATACTGTGATGCTTATGTCCTCACAAAAGATGAATTTTATGCTGACATAGTAAGGGACATCTTGACATATGTTGCTAGAGACCTTAGTCATGAATTAGGAGGCTTCTATGGAGCTGAAGATGCAGATTCTTATCCATATGAGGGAGCACCTCATAAACAAGAAGGCGCTTTCTGTGTGTGGGAATATGATGAAATATTCAACCTACTTGATAAAAAAACCCAAGGAATTTCTCATGCCGAAGTTGTCGAATATCATTATAATGTCAAGAAGAATGGCAATGTCAAGCCATCTCAAGATCCCCACGGTGAACTCTTAAACAAAAATGTTCTGGTATGTTTTGGTTCTTTAGAGAGTACTGCAAATAAATTCAACACCACGGTGGATATAGTGAAAAAAATTTTGGAGGAATCTCATAGAATATTGTATGATGAGAGACAGAAGAGACCAAAACCACATGTCGATACAAAAATTGTAACTTCTTGGAATGGATTGATGATATCTGGTTATGCGAAAGCTGGTTTCGTTCTGAAAGATCAAACCTATACAGATAGGGCTCTAAAAGCAGCTGAGTTTATAAAGAAATTTTTATATAATGAAGAAGAGAAAAGTCTCTTGAGGTGTTGCTACAATGGTGGTGAAGGCCAGATCGTTCAGACGTGAGTTGAATTAGTTTTATATCAATGGAAGACTTCTTGCCATGAAACAAGTGATTTATATTTTCTGATTTGCCAATTTTGAACGGAGTATTGAATATTATTTCTGATTTCTGGTTCTTCAAAAAATTTTACACTTTGCTTATTAATAATCAATATATGTGGTGTTCGCCGAAATAAGGTACATAGTGTGTCAAACAATGAGTTTTGGCTTAACAATGATTTCAGACACTTGAAAGCATGCTCTTTCATATGACGTTCATTAAACTTGCAAAAAAAATTACACCTTTATTTGGTAATTATATGTTCAGAACCATAAGCTGAAAAAAGGTACAGGTATAGGTACAACAGATTCCTAAAGTTCTACGATGCTGATGCGAGAATTATTCAGTTGTGTAGAAAATACTACACTTTTCATTAGTACGGTTCCTATGACTGGAACTCAAGTTACTAGGAAAATAGTTGTTTCAGAAATATCTGTTATCGATCTATACATTCTTCAGGTAGTTTTTTCATATTTTTTAAATAAAATCTTGATTTTTTGTGAGTTTTCTTTCCTTTAAACATCAATGGAGAATTAAAATCTAAACATTGATTTTCTTCCAAGTAAGAAAGTGTTTTTTCTCAAATTAGTTTTACTAACATGATCAAAAAAAAATTAACTTTTTTCTTGAATACTCCAAAATACAAATTTCAGATTTATGGTACTGACAAAAAATAACCATGTTTATGAAATGAAACAGTTATATTAAAAAATAAAAGTTGACCTTACTGTGGGAGGGTCTTCTATTTCATTTGTATTATTTTTAATGTGCCCAAATTTTAATTTATTTGGAAATTAATGTATCAGTGATTACTCGTTTTAATTATTGGCTTATTCAAGAAACACTGTATTGTAGTTTTACAAAATCAGAACATGTGTTTCGCTACACAATAGAATTTTCAAGCGTGTCTATATGTGAATAGACACTTTGATATTCTATTTGTTAGTGATCATATTTTCTAACATCTATTACTCACTAATATTTGAATAATATTATTTTTTTTAGTCAATATGTATAATCATTGAAACATAAACAGTCACAGATAATTTTTTTTTCAGATCTACTCCTATTGTAGGCTTTGTCGACGATTATGCTTTTTTGATAAGAGGTCTTCTAGATCTCTATGAAGCATCGTTAGATGCTGACTGGCTACAGTGGGCGGAAACTCTACAGGAACAACAAGACAAAATGTTTTGGGATGATATAGGTGCTGGTTATTTCACAAGTCCTGAAGGAGACCAGTCGATCTTGATCCGTGGCAAAGAAGGTGAGTTTGTCGTTCAGTTTTCTTAAAAATCGTAATATTCATACATAAAAATGTTCATGAATTTTAAGTTCTATCAAATGTTTTTGTTCAGACACCAATGAAACTATTTCACTACTTATTGATGAAGAGTTTAAAGATGGCACATAACTTCTCTCACTGTTCTCTCACTGTTAACCCATATCAATGTTTTGAATGGCATCAGAAGCTGTTTTTTCATGAATGGTCTTAGACAAATCAATAATCAGAATATGTGATTGTGGAAATAGTCTATATTTATGAATTTTATATTCCGTGTTAGGACTCACACGTTAAAAGGTAAGACCTCGTTAGTCCTTAACTCGCACAAGTTTCTCAACTTCTGAGAGTTGTCGTTCGTATGGGGGCGACAGCTGATTAACGGAAAAAACAGATTTCAAAACAGAAACAGAACAGATACAGGGTATTCCATATTCGATGGTCTATTAGACGTATCTGATAGACCAGAACAAAAATAGATGGGAGTTTGAAATTTTGGTTACCGATGTAGATGGTTTTGATCTATGGTTTCAAAATATTTTCATCATCGCGTTGTTGCCACATCTACATGTAACAGACATCTACTTGGAAGTTTCAAATGGAACACCCTGTATATTATATCATTTTTGAATTCCTCATCGAAATCAAAGTTACTTTTGTGAACCATGTTATATACCTATCTCTCACAGTTTTTAAAATGATAATCATTTTGTAATTTTTTTTGGCAAAAACATTGTATTTTTAATATTTAATATCGCATGAACTAACTGATACATCGAACTCAAATTCTGGCAATATTGAGATAAGGTATGGTGGCTGTTATTTCAGAACGGAGCTCAAATCATATTTTATACAGAGTGGCTGAAAAATACGTCTCAATTTGTATCTTTGGAAAACGGCCATAACTAATTTTTTCAAAAGAACACCCTGTATATTATTCAATTTTTGAATTCAGCCAACCAATGTGAACTACTATGTCTTATACCTATCTCTAACCGTGTATGAGATATGAACTATTTCTAAAAAAAATTTGCTCCTATGCGCGCATAAAATTTCAAATAAAATCAAGTGCATTATACACAAGAGATACTTTTGAATATTATTAAATCAGTTTGAAAAATTCAATACATATGGTGAAACTTTTTCTATTATCAATAATTTACTCGAATATGAAAAGAGTTTTAATTTAAACATTAATTTTCAATTTCGAAACTGAATTTCGGCAAGGATCATGATCTAAGTGTATCATGATCTGAGTCTGATTTAAAAAACAAAATAATGGATTTGACAATAACTTGTTGAATAGTTCGACTGTCATATTGAATAGTGAAGATGGATAATAATAATATTTGAACTCTTAAAATCCTAAATTCATTTTATATTCATTCATTTCACGTGAGGGAATATTCTATCGTCAAAATAATCACTTCTGAACTTCAGAAAATCCCCATTTCATTAGACAAAGGGGATTTCAACAAAAATTCAGTTTTAATCTTTTTTGTATGCCCACGGATGATGAAGTTTCTATTTGCATTTATGAAGAAAAGTTGAATTCTGAAAAATATTTAGATACTCTAGACTTCTAGACAATTTGCCCCTGAACTTGTATCGGAATTGTTGGTATCACCGGATATGACTTCCCTATATTTTTACCTCTATGGAAAAATCTAAGAAAAGATATAGAGAACACCTATCAATACGAAACAGGAACTGAAAGATCGAGTAGATGTGCCTTTGAGGAAATTGACCCGTCGGGAATCCGCACAGCCACGACTGATCACATAATAACATCATCAATCCATCAATGTTTACAAGCGAATGGTCAGCATTTCAAGCACCTGAGATAGTGAATTTTTGTCATGTCAGTATCAAATGTCAAATAATTGCGAAGCTAGTTTCACAATATTTCTTGTTTTTGAGTGTAGTATTAATTTTGTTATCAGTTTAATTTTGAAAAGTGTTACTTCTTCGGTCAAAATAGTAATGTTTGTCATTCACCACTATGAAATTTCATTCACGTATTCCATTAAACCTTTCTGAACTAATATAAAGTTATTATTCATTATTCAATGTGTTTAATAAATACATTTTTTGCCGAATTTTGTAATTGAAATGTTATATTTGTATGGAAGCAAAAAAATTATAGAAGAATTCATATCTCATAAACGCTCAGAGATAGGTATAGGACATATTTGACCAAAGTTGTTCACATTGGTTGACTAAATTCGAAAATTGAATAATATACAGGGTATTCCATTTGAAAAAAATTAGTTATGGTCGTTTTTCAAAGATACAAATTGAGACGTATTTTTCAGACACTCTGTATAAAATAAGATTTGAGTTTCATTCTGAAATAATGACCACCATACCTTATCTCAATGTTTCCAGAATTTGAGTTCGATGTATCAGTTAATTCATGTGATATTAAATATTGAAAATAACATGTTTTTGCCAAAAAAAATTACAAAATGATTATTACTTTAAAAACGGTGAGAGATAGCTAAAGAACGACAGAAGTAACTTGAATTTCGATGCAGAATTCAAAAATGATATAGTATATAGGGTGTTCCATTTGAAATTTCCAATTTGATGTCTGTTACCTGTAGATGTGGCAACAACGCGTCAATGAAAATATTTTCAAACGATAGATCACAGCCATCTACATTGGTAACCAAAATTTGAAACTCTCATCTTTTTTTGTTCTCTAGATACATCTAATAGACCATCGAATATGGAATACCCTGTATAGTGTGCTCAACATAAGGATGTCTATTATGATATCTCAGAAACCAAAAAAGTTCTGAAGCTGGTCGAATTGGAGAAAAGGTATGAGGGATTAACATGCTTTTGAGGAAATAGTTTTTTGGCATATTTTTTTTGCAAAATATAATAAAATGAATTTTACACATTCTCATTGTTACATTTTGAGGCTCAACAAGTAAGTGTTGAGAATCATCACCAACATTGTTTTATGGCACGTAAAAAATACACTTTGTGTAATATAGTAATTTTTTTCAAGAATATAATTTGATAGGTAGATTTGGGACCTCTGATATAAAATACATCTGATGGAAACAGTTTCCCCACACTAGAAATGTGGAAAAAGTGTTTTGATGGAATATAAAGATGTATTGTTTAATATGTTACTGCATTATTTAAAACAGAAAAAGTCAAGGTTCTCGTTAAATTTTTAATGTAGTGAGAGCTGAAAAAGTGGTTTCAGTAGGGTAGAGCACTCACACACAATACCACAATTATCAGCCTGTGTTGTATATATTTCGCTGTTTTGCTGAAAAAAATATAAACGAAATTGATAAAATTTCGGAGGGTCAAATAGACCCACACAATTTGGATCAGGTCTAACCTGATTCCAGAATATACGGGTTAGCTAACAAAATGTGTATAAATAATACAACTTTATATACATACATTATTTAAACTGAACAAAGAGAAATATTCAATTTCCATCATGAATATATTTTAAGAGTTCGCTCATGAAAATCTTCAATGATGGAGTAGATTTAATTGAATCAGTTAAATCATTGAATCGGATAAAACCTTTGAAGAATAAACTGCTCATATTACTTCTTGAATTTGTTCTATTTATATGAATGTGACTGTTGTAGCCTTGTAGAGTGGTGATGATTGTCCTTATTGAAAGTTATGGTATGGATCATTTTATTTAATATTTTTAAAATGAAAACCATAGAACAATAGAATAATCTTTTTGATACTAGGAGCCAATGTAGAGCAGATATCATAACTATTACATTTTAAAATTATTATCATTTCCCGATTTTTTAGTTTTTGTATTTGTTGCACTATGTTCAAATTGAAAGGGAATAAAATAGATGCACGGTAGTCAAAATGGGGTTGGATTATTGATTTATATTCCATAATTTTTTTTATCCGTTGATAAATTATTGGCGATTCTAGAGAAAAAATATATTTTTTTTGCAATCGTTTTTTCAATTATTATTAACAAGTATTGAGTTTCTTAATGAAATGAATGAAATCGCATTCGTCTGATTTCCACTAGTTATTTTATTTTTACAACCGGTTTCGGGTTTTATCCCTTTATCAAGTATAAAACTAATACATTTGAAATATGAAAACAAGGTTATTTAGGGAGTTTGTAGGTAAGTTGGAAGGGAAGGTAGTCAAATGAACAAGGGTGCCAACTATAAAATTCAACTCTGGACTAAATTCAAGACTGAACACCTACATGAAACGAGTTGCTCGTTTAGGGGTATACATTTCGGGTTTTTAATTGATTTATTGATTTCCATGGCTTCCAACAAATTCCAGGATTGAATTTTATAGTTGACACCCTTGTTCATTTGACTACCTCCCCTTCCAGCTTAAACTACAAACTCCCTGTATAACCACATTTTTGTATTCCAAATTAATTAGTTAGTTTCTATAGTTGATAATGGGAAGAAACCCGAAACCGATCATAAAAATAAAATAACTATTGGAAATTAGTGTTTCCATTTATTTCATTGAAGTAATCATGAATTTCCACGAAATAAACAAGTCATCAATTACACAGAAGTTTTAAGTTTATTTTCGATTATTGGTTATTTATTCATCCATTTATATCATTTTTACTTGTATTGGCGTTATTTATAATCATGAATAAATGACTTCATTATTATTATTAGCAAAATGTCATTCAAATGTAATTTTTTATGTTTTTGATTACAGTATAAGATTGTTTTGAACCTATACTAAACAATAAATGTTGAATAAAATGAAGGTTGAAAAAATTAGCTTTCTGAATCTTTTTTGCTTCGAATTACAGGACATTCAATTTTTGGAATTGATCACGTTAAAATAGCAAACTTTCAAATATTCAACATAGAAAGGAAAGTAAGAGATTATGAAACAATATGAATCATTTCATGTAATTCAATGTTCATATGAAAGTAGTTGTTTCGAAAGGACTTTTTCCTTTTCCGTAATTCAATCTCTATGTCGAAGTAGCTCTTTTAAAGATTTTTTTCTTCCAGTTTGTATCTGAAAGAAACTTTTGTGTATGATCTACATAACTTCATAAGGAGTTTTATTCCAAATATTTTCTTCCTTTCTTTGAAAGTTCCCACATGTTTAGTTAAATGGTGGATAAGTAGAAAGCCAAAAAACTTTTTTCCTAAAAATATTTCCTTTTCATTTTGATATGAATTATTTTTGCTGTATTTAACTTTCCACAATCTGAAAAATGAACCTAAATCAATAGAAAATCTGTTTCACATTGAACAGTAATTTTATGTAGTGAACTTTCCACTTTGCCCTTCATTAGAATTTTGCAGATCTCTATTGATTTACTTTCGTTTATTTTTCAGACTTGGAAGGATAAATACTTAAAAAACAGCAAGAAAAATGTCTTTCAAATGATACAAATTACTTTTAAAAATAGTTATTTTTCCTTTTCTGAAATATTTCTGGAAATAGAAAAAAAAAATTATTCATATTGTTTCATAATCTCTTATTTTCCTTTCTATGTTGAATAGAAAATTTGCTCTCTGCTGCTGACTTTATGCCTTCAACTGTTAACTACGAACACTACGAACACTACGAACTGCCTTATAAAGTACTCTTCTTGGGTAGAGAGGACTGGATTCTCCGAGAGAAGGAAATATTAAGAGCTGATAGTTGTTTGTTCACAGATGGTTCAAAAACATCTTCAGGTTCTGGTGAAGGTGTTTTCAGTTGCAGCTAGAACACAGCTATCAACCTGCCTAGGAACCTATGCGACTGTATTTCAAGCGGAAATTTACGCTTTTGAATTGTGTGCGGGAACATGGGAGGAATACAACCTCATACACAAGTCATTAAAAATATTCTCGGACAGTCAAGGGGTGTTGGAAGCTATTGGCTCTTACCGAGCATGTCTAAATTGGTAGCAAATTGCTAAAAACGACTCACCTCGATAGGAAGACGTAACATATTGTCTCTGGTCTGGATTCCTGACCTGGAAGGCAATGAGGATGCTGACTCTGTTGCAAAGGAGTATGCTGCGAATAGCTTTATCGGACCAGAACGTATTATTGGCATTGCTTTAGGCTTTGCCAATAAACATTGAATACCTGGATGGCATGAAGATTCATGGACTTCTGGCAGAATCTTCCAGGATTGACTCACTCCAAGGCGTTTATTCACTCTTTGAAGCTTGATATCTAACAGTAGGGATGAACTACAATGTCGAACAGGCCTTCTCACAGGTCACTGTCATTTGAATCATCATATGCAGACTCGGACTGTCGGAAGATAGTGTGTGTCGCCACTGTTTAGAAAATACTGAAACAGCAGAGCATATACTTTGTGCGTGCCCCGCTGGGGACTGAATCAGGTTTTCAGAGTTTGGCAGAGCCGTACTCTTATCATCCAACCTGAAAGATCACTCATCATACAAACTATTCAGCTTGGTCAAGAAGCTGGGTTTATTTGGTCGAGTGTGAATATGTGTGAGCCACAATGAACCCTTGCGGGTTGCGGTGGGGAGTCGAATAAATCCACCCACTTTTGACCTAACATAACCTAACCTATCTTTATTTAACGTGATCAATTCCAAAAATTGATTTTCCTGTAACTCAAAGGCATGGTCTCACCAACCAACTACCACCTTTTCAAGAATTTCGATATCTAATTTTCTCATCGGTACCACAGGCAAAAACGGTTTAATTTAATGCCCGACGTTTCGTCTACTAACGTGGTAGACATTATTAAAGGCGATGTGGTAACGGTCGAAGTGCTCAAGTTGTTCCCAACGCCAAAACTACAATGCTGGAATTTGTCTTCGGTTTCATACTATCATATGTGGGCGTGACTTGGTTTCTCTTGATTAGATTACCTGACTTTGTTTGTGTACAATTAAGAACAGGTAGGTAGATTTCATTAATGTTTATTGCCTCTTCCTTTATACTGTAATAATCCTTGTGCATCTGGATTTCTATCCAAGAATATATAGAGAGACAATAGAAATTCAGAAACACAAGGATAATTTCAATAGAAAAGAAGAGGCAATGAATATTAATAAAATCTGGCTACCTGTCCTTAATTACAAAGCCACTCCCACATATGATAATAATATAAAACCAGACACAAATTTAAGTAGTTTTTACGTTAGGAAGAATTCGAGCACTTCGACCGTTACCTCATCGTCTTTAAATATGTCTACCGCAATAATAGACGAAATGTCGGGCATTAAAACCTACATACCACGGCAAAAAAACCCAAAAAAATAGCTTTGACACAGTTATCTCCAGTCTGAAAGTTTAAGTTCTTCAATTAACTTATTTATTAACAAAACTGTCATTATTTCAAGATTTCTTTTTCAGCCTGTGAAAGTTTGTTTTTAGTTTGAATTTTTATAAATTGGACGAATAAAATGTTAGGTTTTCTTAAATAAATGACGAGAGACTTCAACAATAAGCGGTATAATATAATATAATATAATATAATATGATATGATATGATATGATATGATATGATATGATATGATATGATATGATATGATATGATATGATATG
>WOGO01003805.1:0-16445 GCA_015342085.1 Leptinotarsa defecta | reverse complement strand
CGAGGTCTTACCTTTTAACGTGTGATTCCTAACACGGTTGCAGAATCATTCCAGCTTCAACCAGATAAATTCTCTCGAGAAAAATATCTGGTTGAGGTGGGAATCGAACACACGACCTTCCGATCGGAGTCGGACGCACTACCACCGCGGCCAATTCCACAACCCCACAAAATCAAAGACTATCTTACATGGACCCAATAATAAGCGAGTTGATGTTCTAACTTCAGTAGATACCAACATTAATAATGAAAATATCGAAATAGTAGACGAAACCAAGGTTCTAGGAGTATTATTGGATTTCAATTTGAGGTTTGAAAAACATATCAATGCATTAGTGCAAAGAGAATACTTATCCTTACGAGTTATATATGGTGTACGACATTGTCTTCCTATTAGGTTGAAATCCCTACTCTGTGAGACCTTGGTTTCATCTAATTTCAATTATGCGAACTCCGTTTGTGAACCAAATTTAACAGACCAATATAAACAAAAAATTCAGAAGGTAGAAAATCCTTGCCTTCGGTTAATATGTGGAATAAGGAAGCGAGAAAGAATTTCCAACAAGATATGTGAAACGGATTGGTTGAATATGAAAAACAGAAGATTTCTACATTCTGGAAATCTCTTTCATAAAATCATGCTTACCGGAAGACCTTCCTATCTTCATCAGAAAATAACATTCCGCATTGACGCTCATAATGTCCATATTAGACATCGAGGAATATTGTCCTCACCCCCATTCAGAGCTGAACTCTTCAGGAGATCGTTTAGTTACCAGATTTGCAAAATATATAATCTCATTCCACCAAATTTTAAAACAGGAAGTATCCAAACTCTCAAAACCCAACTTAAAAATCTTTTGTTGAGGACTCATAAGTAGGTTTTGATTCATTATTTTTACATAACAAGGTTGAAAACTGCCGCTTTCGCCAAAAGCTACAGGCCTTTTTTAAATATTTTTTATACATTGTTCTTTGGTATCATTCAACAGGTATGCATAGGTAGTTTTCAGGGTTAACTTGAAGAACAACAGAATGACACTCTCCGCTGTCGAGTTGAACGTCGCCCTTTATTTTCTTAAATATATTTTGAAAGATCATTTTTATTTAAATGTATTAAAAGAGGAAATAACAAAGTTATTATTATTACTATTATTATTATTTTCACTAGACAGTTTACGTAACCACAAGCGTTCTGATAACCCGTTTCATGTTTCACTGATATCATTGTTGTTACTGTCCCATAATCACGTATAAATTATTTCGAGTACACTGAATGTAGAAATAACTGAGTGGAAAGTAAAGCCACCCTTCTTCTAGATATTCATGTAACGAAGAAGTTTTTTAGGGAGAAAAGCAGTGATGGTAATTCAAGAGGAGAAGGGTGCAAACTTCCAAATTGCCGGAAGAAAAATTCTCAGCGTTCTTTAACTCAGTTATCCGAATTTCTCTCTCTCCCCCTTCTACTATACCAGAGAATTCTTGTTATGCCGGTAGGTAAAGGTAATTGAGTACAGAGTTTGAATTTTATATAGATTTGAAAATACAATTTCCGAAACAGTTCGGTTTCAGTGTTGTTTTAATGATTCAAGCTATGAATATATTTTTAAGCACCCGTTTTTGAATTTGGATACAGCTCCAAAAATATTTTACTTTCTCAAAATAGCACGCTGAATGATCAGGAATATTTGTTCAGGAATTGAAGAATTGAACTTCACTGACGACTATATTCGGCATCACTTCTGAACGGGTTTTTCAATTTTCCTTGAAAACACTACTGTTATTGTCATTATTTTATTTGAAGAAAAAAGGTAATGTTCAGTTTTTTGAAACCTAATTTTGCTTCCTTTGAACTTGATGATTTTTGAAGTAAAAAACAACAATTGGTTTCATCGTCTTATTTCCTTTTTCCCGAAAAAATAGAAATGGAAGGATGATGAGGTTTTCTTTTTTCATTAGTTCGGACTCCCATTGTCTAATATAATATAAATTAATTTGAAATCCCTGAAAGAATCTGTAGAAAATAAAAAAAAAAATAAAAAAGAGAGATTAGCTGGAAAATAATAATTAAATTAAGCAAAAAAACTGAAATTACAATGAAATAAAATACAAGCAACAACCAAAAATACAAAAAAGATTATTATAACAACCAAAAATACAAAAAAAGATCATTAACACGAGATGAAATTGAAAAATTATTAACAAGAAATGAAAAATTTAAAATTGAAAGATTCCAAACCAAGTTACTACACGACGTTCCGATTGTTAGTACGCACAATCGTCTTTGGGTGATAACTGGACTTCATCGGTTTTAGCTCAAGCTGATCATTTGGCGGGAGTTGGTCGTGTTTCGCTAGCTTGGCTAAATGCGTGGTTGGATAACATATAAGCGGCTTCTTTGTATTTTCTCCTAAACCAGTGTTCCTCCTTATGGTTGATTTCAGCTTGAGCCCACTTGATGTTATGTTGATGAGTCCAAACATGCTCTGCTACTCCTGATTTGCTGGTTTCTTCTCCCTGTGTGTGTTTCTTGTGCTCGGCAATGCGAACTTTCAATGGCCTCTTAGTTTCACCGATGTATGATTCTCCACTCTCGCAGGGTATCCGGTAAATGCAATTCTTGGAATCGCAGTCCGCGTCACCTGGTTTTCGTGAGGCTGCTGCGGATACTGTTCCCAGATCTGAAGCAGGTTCTGATGTTATACTTGGACCCAATCCTTCTTATCCTCTCCGACTATCCTCTGATATAGGGAAGTACATGTAATGGTTGTGGTGGCTTCTCTTCTTTGTAGAGCTCTTGCTGTCTTCTAGCTAAAGCCTGTTCCACCATCACTTTGAAATAACAATTCCGTCGAAGGTCATTTTTGATGATGCCTAGTTCTATTTCGAAATCTTACTTTGTATTACAGAGCCCGAAAAAACGGTCTAGTAGAGTCTTGATGATTCATCTCTTAGTCGATTGATGGTGATTGGATTCCTGGTTCAGTTACTGTCCTGTGTAAGTGGGTTTTCGATATACAGATGTTTCCCATTTAGTGTCGGTCGTCTTCACCAATACGTCTAAGAATGGCAATTCGTTGTGGACTTCCTTCTCCATTGTGGAAGTGATGGAAGGACCTACGTTGTTGATATGCTTCAGGAAGGTGTCTAGTTCTACATTCCCATGATTCCATATCATGAAGGTGTCGTCCACGTATCTGAACCAGACTTGGGGCTTCTTGTGGGATTTTTCAATGAATCCGTCCTTCAGTTGGAAGTAGCAGTTTCGTACACATCTTCCTAATGATTCCATGATTACTTGTATCGGTAAGTTTGTTCTATCTTGTAGGTCTCCATCTTCGAATAGCTTCCTCTGTATGACTTGAAGTGCTTTTTCGACAGGGACGTTGGTGGAGAGACTTTCCCCGTCGAACCTGATCAGTTGATTCTGCTCTTTGACTTCGATTGCCCCTAGTAGTCCAACAAAATTTTTTGAATTTTTCACAAAAGATGATGTTCTTTCTTGCAGTGGTTTAATTATTGGGAGTAAAAACCTAGACAATTTCTGAGTACCTGAATCTCTGGAGCTAATGATAGGTCTGAGCGGAACATCCTTCTTGTGGATTCTGGGTAGTCCATACAAGTGAGAGAAAACATTGTCAACCACCTTCAAACAAACGTTTTCTTTTTTGCAATTCAATATTGATAGGTTGTTTCAAAAGTTTTGAGTGTGTATGAGTCTACATTTCAATCAGTGCACTTTTCCCACAGTAACACAAGTCGATTGAAAATGGTGTTTTTGGGATTCGATGAAGTCAACCGTTTTTGCCTGGTTCAGATTGGTGCATTTTCTACTGGTGAGAAAGTTATCAAAGTGCTTGAAAAGATTGTATTCTGTTGGCGAAAGATCTGTGTAGTGTGGTGGGTGAGGCAGTACTCTGACTTTCAATTTGTTCAATATTCGAACGGCGCGGTTGTGGAGCAGGATCGGGCATCTTCTGTTGTCTGTACCGTCTGTTGCTGACACAATTTTTGATACATTTTGTCGATTTTCGCACAAAAGGACTTTGCCGTGATGATGAACTGGTTAAGGCTTTTCGCGGCAGAGATTTTTATTGTAACGATCTTTTATTCGGGTTAGAAGGTAGTCGTGGTTTGGAACTGTATCCTGACGTTTCGTCAGCACGAGTGGCTGGCTTCTTCAGAAGTTAATGCATCTTGATGGTTCACCGATGACTAGTGAGTTCTAGTTCGTAAGTTCCAAGAAAGCCCTGGGGGTCGATTCAATAACCGATAAGTTGTTCAAGAGACTCCCGGACAACTGCGTCGAAAACCTTCTGCATATTATGAACAGTTCCTTGGCCCTCAGACACTTCCTCAGAAGGTAGAACATGAGATTGTTATCATGATCCCAAAACAGGGTCAGAACCAGGTGTTCCCACAGAACTATCTCCCGATTAGTCTGCTCTCATCGGCGGCTAAGCTGGCTGAAAGAGTCGTTTTACAAAGACTCAATGAAGAAGTCGAGGACCAGAATGTTCTGCTTGACAAACAGTTCGGTTTCAGGGGAGAACACTCCACTGAGTTACAGGCTCTGAGACTGGTCGAAAACACCATCGCGGAACTGAATCAAAACAAGAAAGTGCATGTCATTTTGCTAGACATCTCGAAGGCCTTCGACCGTGTATGGCACGAAGGCCTTCTGCCTAATCGCGTTCGACCTGCCTCGGGACTTGATCCGGTGAATTGGGTCTTTCCTGAAAGACATAACATTTCAGGTTAGAGTAGAGGGCTCTCTGTCCGAAAACAGAGAGATCCTCGCTGGAGTGCTACGGGGGTCGTGCTCTCCCCTGCGCTGTATTCACTTTACACCAGTGACCTTCCGAGGTCTGAGCGTGTGAAGATATTCCTGTACGCTGATGACACGGCTCTCCTCTCATCTTCCATGTGTCGGCAGCTCGATGTCGTCTACATGCAACGTGCATTGGACGACCTCGAGCGCGGGTACCTCGAATAGACGATCCGAGTGAACCCGGACAAGACCAAGGCGATAACCATGGGATGAACGATATCTTCTCCGGCCAGAAAAGTGAGGATCTCTGGAAGGGAGATCGACTGGCAAGCGCGGGTAAAGTACCTCGGACTTCTAGTAGACCGTAGGCTCAGCTGGAACCCACACATCACAACCGTGAAGGCAAAGATCGAGGGTCGGATCGAAAGTCTGTACCCCCTGATCAACAGACGTTCCAAATCAAGCCTCAAAAACAAGGTCACGAACTATAAAATGATGTTCAAGCCTGTAATCATGTACGCTTCAGGCGTCTGGGGACAAGCGACTCCGTCTAATATCTCCATTCTGGAGACATTGCAAAATAAGTTAATACGGATGATAGTGAATGTTCCGTGGTTTTGCAGCTGCCTTCCATTAATCAGTCCATTCAGTCGAGGAATTGGCAAACCTTTGATTGCGCAGAAACCCACGATAATCCGTTAGTTAAGGAAGCTATGGATTATGCTGTAGACGACCCCTCTCGATATAGAAGGCCCAGATACTGTCGAATGAGGCCCTCATGTCCTCCGTTAGAAGATGAACAATATCTTCATACAAACACCCCAGTCAGGTAGGGGTCCATGTAAAGGGCGGTACTGATGTCTGAGGACATTCATGCCGTCATCCCATAAATCAGTCTTGAACCGGCTCATAAGATCATCATCATTGTCGGAAACCACTCAGAAGACCATTTTCAGAACTGAAGCCGTCCCGCCAAGGCTCTACGGTCTTCCGAAGATACACAAATAAGAAGTTCCGTTGAGACCCATAGTGAGTGCACCGGGTTCGCTCATGTATTACTTGTCAAAACACATTGCATCGCCATTGCATTACCAGCCTCATGCTGGTAAAACAACCTTGTACATCAATGATTCAACAGACTTTGTGGCAGTAGCAGAACACGCGTTTACTGAGGGATATCATAGGATACTTTTCGAAGATGTCACCATACAATAATCATGGGTTTTCGCCTTTGGGAAGCACCGGGGTGGCTCATTGGTGTCCAAATATTGTCCTCAACGTCTCCTGTCGTCGTATACAAGTATAGGAAAAAACTAGCAAGCATCAATGAATGCAGTATAGAATTCTCTATCAATGAGTAGTGTAAATATTCATTGAGATGTGGAGCTACAAAAACCCATGAAATTAAAATGGACAACACTTTTGAAATTCAAAAAAATGCATTTCCTCAGATTGATTCTAAACATGAGTATAACATTAGACACAAAAATAACTTTATAGTGCCTTTAACAAAACTTAGAATAACTCAAAATGCCCCAAACTTCAGGGCTCCAGAAATATTTAATTCGATCCCGGAAAACATAAAAAATAGTTGCTCAATTTTCATTTTCAAACGAAATCTGAAAGACTTTCTAGTGCGAAATTGCTTTTACTCCATAGAACAGTTTTTAGAACATCACTTCTGAGGGAATATATATATATTTTTTTATTTTTTCTCATCTATTTATGTACTCATTTGCTTTTGATTATATACAGTGCCTTCATTTCAAAACTTTCCACCCCTAGTAGTTCGTTTAGCAGGGAGAATTTGCCCTAGGTGAAAAACACGTCAATTTAGATATCGAAGGGGAAGTTTAAAACCAGTGCCAGTGACATTTTAGGTTTAACCCCCTTGAATAGTGAAAACATTCATCAGAATCAGTTATTCCTGATTTTAAACTGCTTGTCAAGTGGTGTCAGTTGCATTGACAGTAATACAAATCGTAATGATGTACACTTCACAAGAAAGAACTGAAATTATTTTTATTTATGGTACTGAAGATGGGTGTGCTCATAGGACAGCTCGGGTTTTCAATGAAAGGCGTGCAGGCCAAAATGAGAGTCACCGATATGTTCTAGACCTTGTTCAAAAATTTGAAGAGACCGGTTCTGTTTGCAACAAAACAGTAAAGCAGCCGAGGGTTCTTACGGAAGCCATACAGATTGAGATTTTAGGCCAAGTTGCCGTTGAGCCTACTACTTTCAGTTGGTTCTATATACAAAGTTTTAAAACTGAACAAGTTCTTTTCTCACAAAATGAGTATTCTTCAGCAACTCAGTGATAGGAAAATTGAATTTTGTGTACTAATGACTGCGAGAATTCAAAATGACCCGAATTTAATAAAAAATATCTGTTTCAGTGATGAATCAACTTTCTTTCCATATAACTTTGTGAATAAGCATAATTGTAGATACTGTGATAATGAAAATCCGCACTTGTTTCGAGAGGATCATACGCAATATCCACAAGAAATAAACGTCTGGGATGGAATTCTGGAAAACGAAATAATTGGCCCTATTTTTATTGAAGAAAATTTAACTGGTCAATTATATTTTAACTTATTGGAAAATGTAATAGATTCACTCATAAAACAGTCCTCAGAACGCCAAGTTGATGAAGAAGACAACCCGCTCTCGGATGAACAAAATTTACATTTTCATCAGGACGGCGCACCGCCACACCACGCATTTCATGTCCGACAGTGGCTCGATCAATGGTATCCTGACAAATGGATTGGCAGAAGAGGCGCTCTGGAATGGCCGGCGAGATTTCCAGATTTGACGCCTTTAGATTTATTTCTCTGAGGCTATTTGAAGACAATAGTATACAAAACTCTCCCGCAGGACATTCAGGATCTAACACACAGGATTACTGACACATGCAGACAAATTAATAACGAAACATTTACAAAAGTCCGACAGGAATTCAAGAATAGATTGCACTTTCGCTTGGCTACCAATGGTGAACATTTTGAACACTTTGCAATTTATTTAATTGCAATAGTTCTTGTTTAATTTTTTATTATAATTAATTCTCTTTTTGCCCTATTCTACGAGAACGGATCAACCAATTTCAGTTTTCTAAACGCGGTTGAGTGAGGATTTTTGAATTTTCAAAATGATGTGTTACAAGATAGGGAGTGCCATTTAAAATTATTAAGTGGAGGTAGCTAGGGGTTAGGGGGTTAAACCTAAAATACCACTGGCACTTGTTTTAACTTCCCCCTCGATATCTAAATTGACGTGTTTTTTGCCTACGGCAGAGTCTCTCTGCTGAACGAAGTACTAGGGGTGGGAAGTTTCGAAATGACCGTTTGTATGTTTTTATGCGCTGTTTCCTATTCGTTTGTTGATGGTATATGCACTTTATTTGAAACCCTTCCTTCGACTTTTTCCATACAGCCTGTACTGTCTCAAGGAAATAAAATCATATTATTATAACCTAAAGATCAACGGAACAGAAATGGGATATTTCCTGAAACGTTAGTAATGTTAGCTTAGTGTAAATCTTTTTTATCATTGAACAAACAAACGATAAACCCTTCAAAGGCTGATATAATGCCATAACTCATTTGGGTGATCCCCTTCTAAGTAAGTCCTCTATCACATTTGAACTGATTTTTCAACATATGAAAACCTTCCAGAGTATATTTATTATAATTATCATTCTGAAAATTCTCGTCAAAATTCTGATCGGAATTGATGTTCATCTGATTCTGCAAGTCAAATGAATATTTATATTCGAACCATAAAGCTGATTTTACGTTTATCACTTTACTTGCCCACTTTCTGAAGCCGTCGCCTTCTTTAATGGTATAAAACCCATTAGAGCTCTGATGAGGATCGCATTTATTCATGAGGAAAAAACAATGAATTATACAATACGAAATTGCTTTCTTTCATCAAACGTTGCAAATAAACCCACATGAAATACATCAGGATATAAATAAACCTGAAACAGTTCTTTGCTTTTTTAGTAAATTTTTGTATATTCCGAACAGTGAATGCTTTAAACATTGAATGCCAATAAGTTGGATCTCGAATTGAGTGCTTCCGAAGGTAATATATTTTCATTATATTTTTTGCTAGGACTAGAATAACAGCAGAACAATTTTAAATGATTCAACCAATTGAATTGAAAAAGGTTTGATTTTGATATGCTTGTAGGAAGGCATTTACTTGTGAATAATATCAGTTTTTCAGTTCGAACATATTGTTTATTTGCCAAACGAGCCGATTCCAGAATGAAACCTTTCGAATTGGAAGCTGACCATTACAGGTGGGCTCCATGACTATAGTCCAGTTCCCAGAGACCAAAAAAGGGGTTCGCCTCACAAAAGGTGGAGTAGAAGATTTAATTTTTTCATTTCGTTTTAATGGTTACGAAGAGTAAAATAAAAAATGTGACTATACTGGGCTCGGCACAACTTTTGGTAGTCGAAAAACCTCGGTTTATCGCAATATCTAGAGAAGGAATGGTTCTAGCGAAAAACAGGTCCCATACAAAGTTGTATAGCATTAAATTCCACTATAAATTTCATATTTGATTTTTTCTTCTACGACCAATAGGGAGCGAGCTACAGCATCTCAAAGATGGACCATTTTTCTCAAAATGGTAAAAAAGCCAAATAGCGCCTTCTTTCGTCTGTGTTACTGCGACCTATGCTGAGGGGGCTGCAGCCTCCCAAGCAGCCCCCAATTTGGCAACTCATGAGGAATGAGTAGGTATTTGTTGAAATGGGGTGGTAGTAAATTCATTTGTCATTTTCAAAACAATAACGCCTTTTTGGAATGAATTTACTACCACCCACTTCTGATGCTGCTGCTCTACACTCACTAAGATTGTTTTACCAAATTCAAAATTGGCTGGGTGCCACACACTTGAACCCCAAACCAAACCCCAGCACCCAAAAGCCTACTTGAAAGTGTCTCGTTTACTTGCAGATCTGGATGTCAGCGAGAAATGCAGAGGCACCGACTGCGACAATGTCCCAACGGACAAACAATCTTTAGAGTCGTAGGGGGCTGTAGAGAATCAATAATTCCTCAGAGCCGTAGGGTGTGGTATGGTTAAGTTGTTAGAAACGCAAGTTTCTAAATGCATGAAATGGATGTTCCATTTACTGTAATTGGGGTACTGCAAAGTTTTCCCAAGTTCGTTAGCAGAAGCTGTGATGCTTCTGGAAATCTGGATGGCATGTGCTCCTCCGACCTGGACACAGATGATGAGGAAGAGGAAGATACCTTCACCTCATCAACCATGGATGAGGTCTACGAGGACCCACCCATCATGGCACCTGTTCGTGAGGAACCAGGACCCTCGAAACGCCTAAGAAGGAAGTGAAGTGAAAGGTTAACTTCTTTTTTCATTGGTCAAATTTTCAATGATTCAATTGTAACAGAAAACAGAACAGAAAAGTTCTAGATTATTCTACTTCTTTTCATAACAATAACGCCTATTTAAAGTTTTCTGCTAAGCACCATTTTGTGGAAAGTAAACTCTTTTTATTTCATTCACCATAGTTTTGTTTCGCTGCATTGACTTTAGGCCCTGATGAAGCTTTAAAACAATGCGAAAGCTCGGCGAATAGGTTGAAGTACTTTTTCTCACATTGCATTGGACTGTGAACTTTATCGGACCAAAATTTAATTCGAAAATACAACCAATGAATGCATGGGTCGCAATAACATAAACAAAAGAAGGCGGTATTTGTTTTTTTTTGCCATTTTGGGAAAAATGGTCCATCTTTGAGATGCTGTAGCTCGCTCTCTATTGGTCGAAGAAGAACAAATCATATATGAAATTTGTAGGAAATTTAATGCTCTACAACTTTGTATGCTTTGTATTGCGAAGAAACTGAAGAATGTCCGAAAATTTCGAGGTTTTTCGGCTTCCAAAAGTTGTGCCGACCCCAGATTTAGTCACATTTTTTATATTTTATTCCTTATACCCATTAAAATGAAATGAAAAAATGAAATCTTCCACCCCACCTTTTGTAAGGTGAAATCCTTTGGGAACTGGACTACTAAAGGTGTGTGACAAACTTTACTACAGTGTAGTGCAAATACAGGGCGTTTCAACGAAAATTCAACCTCCCTGTAAGTCAGAAACGGACGTGTAATAGTAATTTTCAAAGAGCACGTCAGTTTTCATTTCTAGGGGGACTAATTCTGATATGGAAATCATACCCAAAACATCACCCCACAGCGGTCAGCAACTACCCCCCTATTATTTTAATGGCATGGGGGGTTGAGTGATACATCGTTTGAAAGGTCTTTTTTCGCTCTATTAGCTCTGTAATTTTTTTCGAAATTGGTTTATTCGCTATTGGGAAATTAAATGTTGAATGTTTTATTTCAGAAAAAACAGAAATTTCGCTGTCGTCCATTATATTGAGGAAATCAACAAAAGTAATATCAATAGCCACAGAATCAACGGATAAAGTGTTCAAAATGACCTCCATCTAGTTCCATACAATAATACAGTCTACTTTCGAAACCGTTCCATACATTACTGATGGTGTCCGAAGTCAGAAATCGGCATTTCCGAAAAATTCTCTGTCGTAGGTCTTCTAGATTTCTAGAATTCATTTAATTAGTGATAAACGTTTTGAAATATACGACATTGTTAGTTTTTTCTGCACTGGTAGTTTTTGTTGAATCTAGTTGTCGCAGAACAAGAAGTAGATTGTCACTTCTTCACGAATTATTATTCAGTCATCCTTGTTCACTGTGTTCCAACATGGTTTATTCTACATATCACCGAAATAATGAATGTGCTTAAGCTGCTGCAAGAATTTATATTACGAATCATTCAGATCACAACGTGAGCCATCAATACGTTAAATAGTTAATGGATAAGTTTCGAACTTCAGGTTCTGTTCCCAGTAGAAAACATGAAGTAATGAAATAACGGAGTTGAAGTTGCAGTTTCAGAACATGTACAAATGTATATAATTGATAATCTATCAGACAAGTAGCTAAAGTGTCTGGTGTATCAGCTACTAGTGTTTTTCGGATTTTGAAAGCCTAAAAATTTCATCCTTTCAAAATGAAGCTAGTTCAGGAATTAAACGAAGATGATCCTGATCGTCTACTTCAGTTTTTCGAGGTGTTTCAGACGAAAGTTCTTTCATGTTGAATGATGAAGTGAAAAGACATAATTGTCGTTATTGGAGCGCCGTGAATCCTCATTTGGTGAGGATTGAATTGAATGTCTGGGCCAATATTTTTGGTAATCATATTATTGGACCATTGGTAATCTCAATGAAGACACATACTTAAATATATCACAAGACTGTCTAGATACTTACGATGATTACAAAAATTTTAGAAAATGATGACAATTTAGTAGAAAATGAAATACTATTCCAACAGGATGATGTACCCCCTATTCTGATGTTTGCCTGAGACAGTTTTTGGACTAACTTTTTCCAATGCGTTGGATCGGCAGAAGGGAACCAGTGGAGTGGCCAGCTAGATCACCTGATCTCATACCCATGGACTTCTTTCTGTAGAGAAACTTGAAGTCAAAAGTGTACTCTACTAAGCCTACAAATCTAAGAGACCTGCAATGCCGGGAATGCCGATTGCTGACTCCGGATATCTTGAATAATGTACGGAACAATTAATTTGTTGATTTTGTTCCCACTGAAAATACTTTTCAAATGATGTATCACTAGACCCCCCCTGCCATTGAAAAAAATAGGGGGGGAATTGCTGAACGCAGGGGGAGGTGAAGTTTCGTGTATGATTTTCATACCTGAATTAGTCGCCATAGAAATATAAAATGATGTATTCTTTGAAATTATTGATTAAACGTTCGTTTCTGACTTACATGGGGGGTCAAGTTTTCGGTGGAACGCCCTATAGGTCATAGAAACGTAGTGGAAGATGACTAGCCGCATACAAAGCTTACGACGATTAAGCACTATCATATGCCTAACCTAACTTAACCTAACTTCATCAGTTGTATCAAATGATATCACAAAGTCAACGTATTCGTATTTTTGAGGGAGCATATTTACTATGTGAATAATATTATATGGGAATATAATTGATTCCATGTTACAAAACTCACTACATATGAGCACGCAACAGTGCTGACCTGTGGTAAACTATATATGGTGATACAAAACTAAACTCACATGGAATTACCAGATGTGCTTTATTTTTATATTCACGAAATGAATAAATTATCAAACTCCACTATTACTGTGAAATTTGTCGAAATAAAAAATGAAAGCATTTTAATTCCTGTTACTGGTAGAACAAAATTGATGCTATTTTTCATGATCTGGAAAAATAGGTTGAAGGAAAACTTTATTCAACTCTTTTGAGTTTAATGCTCATTGTTGTCTTTCCTCTCCACTTTTTTCTGTCCAAGGTATTTCTCAAATTCCATGCTGACGTGCAGATGGGTGTTATCCTGCATGGATAAAATGCAACTTCTCATAATTCACCAATGGGTTCGTGTACCAAATTAAAAAACATTTCCCTAGTTTGTTGCATAGAAATTAGAGGCAAATTTGCCTTGAACAGTATGCCTTCCTAAGAGTTATGCTTCCTTTCTTGAATTTTGGATCAGACCGAAAGCTTGAAGTACAGCTCGTCTCCATAGAGTTATTTCGAATCCAAATTTAATGATTATCTTCGTAAAGCCAATACTGATTTCATCTGAAAACAGTACATTTTGTCAGATTTCGACTGTCTGGTTTTGAGGTTGAAGGCATCAGTTGAAGAATCAATTTTGTTTTGCCTACATAACTCTGGAATATTACTGGATTTTTTTCCCAACACCAAATCGTTATTTTTAACACCTCGACATGTGTTTCGATCACCAAGTGATCATCTTCAAAGAGGAAGATTAAAACTAATGCGAGCTGGCCCTATTTATGCTACCAGGCGTACCACCCATACAGGTATACCAACCTGAATTAATTTTACAATTTTGCCTTATCTATTATTTCACAATATATGTTTATATAGATCTTTCAAGATGATCACTTGGTGATCGAAACACGTGTCGAGGTGTTAAAAATAACGATTTGGTGTTGGGAAAAACTCCAGTAATATTCATTACTACACCAAAGGTTCCAAACAGTGCATCATAAGTTCATAACTCTAGAGTCCATGAGTATCTTATGTTGTATAAAACTAGAATATGAAGCCGTTTTTTTTCAGAAGCTTTCGTTTTCATTCAGGCTGGAAAATGGTTGGATATTGCTTATTCAATTGGCAGGCGAAACGGACTTGCAGATCAGCAGTAACTCTCTTATTGACACATTTTTTTTTCTGAAAGTTCTCAATTCTACAACTCCTCGTAACACTTGTGGCTCAAAAATTCTTTTTTTCTATGATTATACGGCAATCGTACATAAGGTGAAGTCAGGATGGACCTTTACTAGCATAAAAGCTCAGGTACTCGCTGACTATTTTAACCAGAATTTGAAGGCAAGGTGCATGCATCTTGTTCCATAATCGTGCTTTGTTAAACACCTCCTAAATGCCGCTGCTGAACTTCTACACATTAGTTGATTTTTCCCCGTCAAATCACCAACAAAAGAGAAATCAAAACAAAAATATAGATACCAGTATACCAAAAAAACACTAACTTTCGTGTTGATTGATATTTGTGTATACGCTAGACATTTCATTTAGCTTAGGCCCCATCTGATCAATCTATCTGACCAAAAATGTCAATGCATAGTTGAACAGAAACTGTTCATCTGAAGAATTCTGGAAGCAGGAGTCCTTGAAGCACACTCCTTTCTCTATACCTATTTTCGGTGTATACGACAATGTGCCTAAGCCAGAGAACAACTTCAACAAGTTGCCTCTATGCGCGGACGACAGAGTTCTCCTCCCCAGATTCACCAGTCACCAGCTAATCACCGGCTACCAACAACAACACGGATGACCTGGGGTCAGCCTCGAAGAGAAACTAATATTCAGATCCCATATCACACATAGGCTAGGGCGGACGAAGGCCACCACGAACAACCTCTATCTTATCATTTGATGCAAAAGTACCATGGACTTCCAAGTGAAACTGCTCCTGATCAAGACAATACTAATTCCTAGCTATTTGAATGCCTTCACTGCCTGTAGTCGGTGCTCAGAAACAAACAAGCTCCAGATCCGAAGGTTTATGAACTTCTGCCTGCGGGTGGCCGTAATCGCTTCTAGGCATATACCCAACAGATATACCTACCAGGATCTGCATTTCAGTATTCTGTGCAAGAGTGAACTCCCCAACCTATCTGTGTGACTTATACAACGCATTGAACAGAGACGACCCCAGATTCCGCGAGAGAAACGAGCACCAGAGGCCAAAGAAAGACCACTTTCGGTGACTCCTACTACACACACGTGACGCTATCCAGGTACAGGGGACCAGTATGCAAACACTACACATTGTAGAGTCAGGTACAACAAACGCAAACAGATAAAGAGGAAACAAAGAATCTGAGGCTGATTTTCAACAATAAAAGGTTACTTAGGATGTACTATTTGGAACCTTTGGTTTAGTAATGAATATCACTGGAGTTTTTTCCCAACACCAAATCGTTATTTTCAAAACCTCGATACGTGTTTCGATTACCAAGTGATCATCTTCAGGAGGAAGTTTCATCTTCTTCTTGAATATGATCACTTGGTGATCAAAACACGTGTCGAGGTATTGAAAATAACAATTTGGTATTGGAAAAAAACTCCAGTAATATTAATAAAAGGTTAGATATTGATCTTGCTGGAGTGCTACAGCAGAGAATCGCTCGGAAGTGAGCGATTCTCTGCTAAACTTCACTGTATGTCGGCACGTGAACTAGTGTGAAAGGATTGCTTGTGTAGCGGCATGCTGATAAGCAAACATATAGGCTACCAGTTAGCATTTCTGCTACACCTCGTGTCTGCCGTAATACTATTTGCACATCGAGTTTGGATGATCGATAACGCATTGCTTCCATTATATTTTTCAATGCTGATTATTTAAATTCGATGTATGTGTCGTTATGTAGGTTACAGTACAGATGGCTTGGCAACGATACTGTTCTTCGTAGTGGCAGTGATCTATCGACAGACGGCAATTGTCTCGTTCCAATTAAGAATGGTTGTATGAGGAAAAACGGATGTACTTCTTCCCCATCGGAATTTGTTGTTCGAACTTTTATAGGTCGTCCAAATCCGATGTATACCTGATTTGTTATCATTTACCACATTGTGAATTCTATTTACAAGCTTGATTTACATACTTATTTACAATGATGTACAGGATTAACCTTATATTATCAACTTTTACCCCCCATACTGCTTATAACATGACCTACAAACTTTATTTCAGTTACATTAAATGTACATTTACTTTTATTGAATTGAATTGAATTCCCTCTTGTCTGGCTCTGTTCAGAACAGCTACTAAATTTTTATCATGTTCTTCTTGATTTCTTCCATAAACTAACAAGTCATCTATGTATGATATTTGACTTTCGAGCCCTTCAAAAATTTGTTTAAATTGCTTTTGGAACACTTCCGGTGCAGATAAAATCCCAAACAGGAGCCTGGAGAACATGTATCTCCCAAAAGGTGTTGCAAAAGTGCATAACCTTTTGCTGGATTCATCCAATTGTATTTGGTAG
>WOGO01003804.1:0-13459 GCA_015342085.1 Leptinotarsa defecta | reverse complement strand
GTCAATAAGAGAGTGTGTGTTCGGCGAGTCTTGGCCTACACCTGCCGATATAAAGAAGATGTCTCCCAGCGACCTATCCACCATCCTGGTAAGGACAGGATGGACGATGACCTAGAAGGACAACTCTTCGGGAGGATGTACAATGGGTCACATGTGGCCTAAGCGTGGGCTTACACTCACCCTCCCTACTCTACAGATACAGAAGTTCCAATGTGGTTCACAATATTTTTTGGACGAAGGGTTAGACTTTTGTTGTTTGAAAAAATTATTGACGCATTGAAATTCTGAAAGAAGATAGATTCACAAAATATGAAAAATACCAGGACCAAAATATTCGAATAATTTTTTTTCAAGAAATCGAAAATGAATATGAACCGTAAAAGAATAAACACGTTGACTCAAGAAGAAAACAATGGAAATAAAATTAAAAAACAAAATCCAATACAATAGTTTTCAAATTACAATAGTTTTCACGTATTGGCATTCCTATTGCTCAACATTACACAATCAACGATAATGGATACTTCTATTTGATGTTAATGTATCCTTCACCTAACTCATCTATATATTTTGGTTCTAGTAATTTCTCAGATGACGCTCCATTTAAAAACTAGTACCTATGGATCTAACTGAATAAATGTCTATAGCTCATTATTGCTCATTATTATTTTCTGTGTGAACTATTCGCACATTATTATGAATTTATTCAAGCATTTAATAGTTGAAACATGCAATACATGATAATTTATGTAATGTAGTCGAATATACCTATTATCTATATATTCATATATTCAATTTCAGTCATTCTTCGAGTAACGTTCAATGAATTTATGTTCATGGTGATTCTTCTATTATAATTAATATCAACCCTTCCAGTTCAATAAACTTGTAAGATTAGATTTTTACTTTGAAAATTCAATAAAATTCATTCTATATTGGATTTTTTCTTGATTTCAGGTTTGAAGTTCAGCTTTGACAATGAGGACCAAATATCCCGCCCGAGACGATTCGATCACTCCAACTATTATTCAAAGATTGTGAATCCATTTCAACCTCTTCCTCAGCAAGATTATGACGTGTCAGTAACCAGAGAGTTTCCACAATATGAATCAATTCCGGATAGAACTGATAAGATAAGACAATATCAGGAAGTAACTAATTGGGATAAATACCATTCACGTCAACATATTAAACACAGAGATTATCATGAAAGCCGACCTTCTAAGTTTGATTTCAGTAACTTTGATTTGACAATTCCCCTCATAAATGAAGCATGGAGATTTTCCGACCAAAAAGACAGGTATTTAGTGAAGGACAGAGAAGATCCTAGTAATGGAAGGGTGATTTTTGAACAAGCAGAACCTTTTTTGTATCCAAGAATGAACGAAAAGTTTCCTTACGATGAATCGCCTCAGAATGTACATGAAAATTTTGTTTCCCACCATGAATTGCACTCTAATGACAAAAATTGGAGCGGTTATTTTGACTCCGGACGATTCAATAATGTGAAAGCAGTTGAAGATCCTACTGATTTTGCTTATGCCCCACCTGATCCGAGATTTTACAGAAGAATAAATGAACCAAATGGAACAGGTGAGCTAGGTTTATGAATGAATTTCACCCAACCATTGTTAGGACATTGAATTTATGATTATTTTTTGAAATTCACTGCTTTTTTATTTTGAACTGAACACAATTAATTCAGATTTTTCATATCATTTAGATTCCATAGGGAAATTCACCTACTAATGAATTCTCTTTTATTGTTAACGTTGGTGATGTTGATGAAGCTCGAGGTGCATCAAATATACTATGACTATGACGACTATAAAAAATCACCAAAATGAATGTATCCGATAATAAAATCAAATTTTCACGCTTGTTTATCATCGCTTAACCATGACTGGACACAATTACCAACTGCTAATTTGGTACATAAATTTCGTACTATTTAGAACCTTTGACTCCCCAAACTTCATACAGTAGCCGAGAAGCTAACTTCGGGCTTTGTGAAAAACCGAGTCCTAGACGAAGAAAACCAACGTGAATATTCTTCATTCGGTTTGAATAAACTTACTCTTCTTTAGATTCAAAATCACAAAATGAATAAGGAAAATCATTGAAGTGACTGAAAATCTGTCTATCGTCTATGTATGGAGTCAATCATTTTTTGAAAAACCAATTTTCCACAAGGAAATTACCAAAATCTGAGTAATTTCAAAGATTCCACTTCAATCGCAAGATTATTCCCATCTACTCATCATGCCTCTTATTTTGTCAAAGTCAATTTGTCAGCGAAGTTCAAAATCACCAATCTTTCAAGAATACACAATACAATGCAGAAAAAATCAATGATTGTTAACACTATTATCTGCTATGTATCTTAATAGTTATAAGTAGAATTTGGAACTTTGGCGTAAGATTAATTTATTGAAAAAACTTCTTTCTCACCAGAACTAATATGCTGTGTCTCGACGCAGGTTTCGCTAAGTATGTTAGGAGATTATTGAGCCCTGATATTATTTACAGTTCCTAACAGTTCACATCACTGTGGACAGCACAAAACTTGCTGTGTTGAATTGTCTAATGCATCGTCTTCTGACTTTTCCTGTCACACATGAGAGGTTCACAAAAGAAAAACGTACAATACAGGAAATAGTAGCCAGTAATGGTTTTTCGAGGGGTATAATAGATGATATAGTAAGGAAGAAAAAGTTTAGGTTAAGAATGAACGAAATGTTGACTATATCTCAGTTCCATACCACCAATACACGAAGAACTTCGAAAATATCTTCAAGGAACTAGGTATGAAGGTGTTTTTTTAAAAGAAGTCATATACTACAGAGCCTTTTTGGAAATCCAAAAGGGAAAGTCGAGAATTCGGAAAGTCTGGAATTTACGAAATCAAATGTAAAGACTGCGATGCAAAATATTATGGATAGAAGAAAATACTTTTCATAATAAGATATAAGGAACACTTAGCACAACTAAAATATGGAAGACAAGAAAAATCAGCAGTCGCTCATTATATTTCGCAACAAAACCATTCCATAGACTTTAGTTCATGAGGATTATTTAGACAAGTCAACAACAGGCATCTAGACGCCTGTGAGAGTATAGAAATAAGTAAACATGATGATATTATGAATAACGATGGTAGATCAATAGTATACTACATCGGTTATTGATACCCGACTATTACATAGGGACACATTGTGAAATTAGTTTAAGACTAGTAGATAAGGCAATATTGTGAAATTAATGTGAGACACTCAAGACGCAGATACCTATAAGAGATATCTATGGTATAAATAGGGATAACATTGTAAGTTTATTTACTTCAATCTTCCTCATCAAGATGATCACTTGATGATCGAAACACGTGTCGATGTGTCAAAATAACGATTTGGTGTTGGGAAAAAACCCAAGTTATATTCAATACAATAGTAGTTTCTATCGATTTCTAATTGATCAATTGGTCGAAACTTCTTTGGAAGAAGCACGATTTTTCTATCTGACGACCTATAAATATTCTTTTTGGAAAAATGCAATCTTTTCTGGATTTGAACGACAGTAGCAACTATTGATGTTGTTGTTGATGATATTGAAAACAATATCTACTTATATCTGAGAATCTGATTACCTGAAATATCGCTGGTAGGCATGTAAAATAATCATATCCTTGAACAAATGGAGTGTGATTTGGGATAACACGGCCACAACTTTCAGTTCTGTTCCATGGTACCATCTGGTCGATGCCATGATGGAAGAACTCTTATGTTCCTTTCCACAGAGCCTGATCAGAAGTCAACTCATCAGTCTTATTACCTTGAAAGGGTTTGGATTCATGATAACGAAATCAGATAAAAAATAAGGAACAGAAAGAAAAATTAGCTAGTTTTGAGATACCTAAAAATAATCAGTGATAGGATTATAGTAAACTGTACGATAGAGATAATATCTGAACCGCAACAACATATAGCAATAAAGTACGATAATACGAGTAGTACGATATGATTCACGATAAATATAAGAATGAACAAAACGAAATAAAACATCAAAAAGTCAAAAAATATATATCAATTAACAAACGGAACCAACAAATTCGTTACAATCAGATCTGTGGAAATTGTTATCAACAACTTTAAAAACTGAAATTCATTCAAGGTAAAGGAAAAACTAGAAAAAAAAGAACAGTTGAAAATTCAAATTAAACAACTTTTCGAAAGAATTAGTAGGTTAATTCGTGAAGTAAAGTCTTCACGAACTTTTGAGCGAATTGTTAAATGGATGTTTGCAACCCTCCCACAGAAATTGGGTTCCAACTTGTCCAACAATCTGATGAATAAATGAATTCAGATGATAAGAAAATTTTGTCAAGTTGTGAAAAGAGTAATACTAAAGAGTAATGCTAAATAAGTTGTAGTATCTACAAATTGTGTCGATTGATATTCATTAAATATAGATAAATTTTTCAATTTTTCTACTAATTTTTACCAGTATGAGATGTGTATTCCAGCTCTTTCCACTCATACTTCAACCATTTATTCATTAATACATCATTAATGATCTTTCACCCAGTTATAACAATCCTCATTAAAATATTTGACACTATCAATTCAAAGTTCGTGAGTGCTGAATTCTATTCGATTTTTTTAAGATTCACCTGAAGAAGAGAATCAGACTGATCTCCAAATGAAAACATCTCCGAATAATGATTTGAAAATGATGCAGAGAAGTGAACTTCCTTTGGAGAATGAATTGGGCAATGATGGGAAAACAGAACTCAAAAGTCAACAGCAAAAACATGAAGGTGTAGAAATGATAGCCGTTCAACATGGTGTACTGCACAGAGATTCAGCAGGGGTATATGTAATTGCAATAGTAGCTGGAATTAGTGCTGCTGCTACGGTTGGACTCATTGCTGTCGGTATTGGTTGGTATAAGTACGTAATTTGCTTCTGATTAGTGATGAATATTTCAAATCTATATTTCAACTAGCGACCCATCCGGGCTTCGCACGGGTGCATTTGCTCACACTAAAAGCACGAGCAGCCGGCCCCCGGCTGGTATCACCGCAACCGCTATGTCTATGCATTTAGAATCTGAGATATCTTCGAAAACATCCTTTTGAATTACATGCTGTAAAGGGCCATAATAATCTATGTTAAATGCACAATGTATTTAAGGTACTTAATTGGATGAGGATTGATGCTGTATCGCCTAAAATCGCTTCGTAAAAAGTGAAGGATGCAATGAAAGTGCAATAAATGTGTTCAGTACTCATATCACATTAGAAAACCCTGACATTATATTCTGTTAAAAAAAATTTATTATGAGTTATGTATAACGAATATACAACTTCCCTAAGGCAGGGCTTCACTTCATTTTAATAATAAAGTTTCTTGTTTTTGAAATATATACAACTTCCCTAAGGCAGGGTTTTTACTTCCTTTCAGTAATAAATTTTCATGTTTTTGACATTGAGTTTTCTCATTAATAATCTCATGAAACAGCAGTTGACTCTGATCACACTTGCACCATAACTGTTTTTTTTTGTTCCACACTGAAACATAAACTTACAAACGAACGATCTTTCAAATTGAATCACAGGACAGCTGTCAGTGTCAATTGTTTTTATCTCTCTGTGTGGTCTGCAGCAACATGGCTTTCACCAGCAAATTATGATTTTCAAACCATAACGATTTTATTATGTAAATTTAAATAATCTTCCTTGTATCAGTGAGGAGTCAAAACTTTCTTTTGATCTGGTAACTTGTTTTATTTTATTGACATGTTTCAACTATATTGTTTGAGTTTGAGTATAGCCATGTTCTTAATGGCTATACTCAAACTGAACGTTTTATTTTCTTGTTTGTTCTTTTACACGGTTACATCGCCTTAGTGAATTTGTTGGTGCTTTATTAATTAGGGTTTAGACAGGTATTTGTCTTCCCCTTTCATTCAAATGTCTCATCAAACTTGCCTGTACTTGGGTTACATCAGGTAATATTCTTTGTGTTGGTGTTTCTCTAGGTTCATTGTTTCTAGGAAAGTGTATTGTTTTGTGGAGTATATTGTGTTTTGATTTGTATGTGTTCTTCGCTAAGTAAATTATGACTTTTGAATTTATGTCATAATTCTTTCATTTCTTTCATTGATTTGTTTTATGAGCTTCATGTTTTCCGGTGGGGGAAAATTATGTTTATTTCGTATGGCAAGTGTGGTGAGGTTTGATTTATATGTTAATGGGTTTATGTACGCTTTTTTGCACATTGTAGGTACCTTTGGATAAGTTTTTTCTTGGTTTGACCGATATAGAATTTGTTGCAGTCCGAGCATTGTATACTGTACACTCCGTTATCGAAAAACGAAAACAAATCGAAACACAACCTAACATTCAATATACTCCACAAAACAATACATATTCTATCAAAACAATGAACCTAGAGAAAAACCAACACAAAGAATATTACCTGTTGTAACCCAAGTACAAGCAATGTGTATAGCCAAGTACAAGCAATTGTGTATAGCCATGAAGTTGATAACACAGTCTGCTATCGAAAGCGCTTGCATATAATAATTAAAAGTTATTTAAACTTAAAATCCTTTTTGTTAACAAGTATTAATATTAAAACAAAAAAAACTAGTTGCATGAATCAAAAATATATATATTATCATTATCAAAATCTAAATATATGTACATACATGAAATAATCAATAAAAAATTCCATCAGTGAATAACCTTCCCTACATTATCATATCAATATATGTAAAATTCAAGTTATAACCTGAGCTTGTCTCAAGTTATACAATAGTAATAATAAATAGTTTGATTTAGATTAGTTTAAGTTATCACTTCTGTCGGGCTTCCCGAGACGCACACGTTTTTTCTCTAATATGTGATTGTGATTTATAACTGAAAATTTATAATTATTTCAATTGATAATAATTTGCTGATATTATCATTATTGCTATTCTCATCATATGATACGATGTAGACTCACATAGATATGTACACAAAAAGTTATTATGCCTGACGCCGAATGGAAATCAATTAAGAAAATATAAAATAAATAAATCCTTGATTTTTAGTGTAATCTTTTTTAATTTCGTTTTTTTTTGTAGTTGATGGGTGATGTGTTCATCAAAACTTGATTTAAGATGTATGAGAGCAATAATCTTTCCAATTCTGGTTCGTAAGTTTGAAAAAAACTTATCGCTATTGACAAAAAAAAACGAAAGTTTAATTTCAATCCATTTTCAATAAATGTTTATTCGATAGTAGTAGATGCCCGAGGCTTCACGTGAATTTCAATTTTTAGTTTTCGCAGATTTCCTGACAGTGAAAAGAACTCATGTATTCACCTATTTTTGAATAATTAGGAACTCATTTTACTGATAGCTTCCTAATATCTGGGGTGAAACAAACATTTGATGACTAGTCATCTTCTGACAATGGTAACCTGTTCAGATGTAGGGAAAATATTTTCAATAGATTCATTTAACAAACTATAAATGAAGTCAACCAAAGTTGCAGCACAACAAATCAACAGTAGGTATCTTCACATTATTTTTTCAAACAAATGTTTGACGTGATTATTCGAATTGATATGCTAGAAGTCGCACTTTAAAAGTTCCGACTCATGAGGGTTGCCTGAAGAGGCGTTAGCTGGTTAACAAAATAACATATTTTATTCGTAACGGAGTTTCATTCATGAAAAGAGTGTGGCAGTTCCAGTATTCGTAACAATGCTTAGACCTACCGTTTCAATGTGGTTAAACGCCTCTTCCCTTCTTGGGTGGAATGGAAAATATTGAATAATCAGAACTATTTCTCCATTATTATGTATTTTAAATCAGAAAAACGATTGTGTATTTTATCAGTTTGAAACAGAAACAATTACATGAGAAATTTTCAAAATCTTGTATCATAATTTTCACGTGATATTAATATTACTATCAACATAGCAGTAAATGAAATGATCATGAAAAACCTTCATTTCATCAACGTCGTTGCCCTGTTTTATATCATTTTGGCCTATTTTCCCAGACAAAATAGTTGAAATGAAGAATGAGTGTGGTTGAGAGAACTCGCATTAGCATTTTACGAACAATAAACTGGAAAACTACAGAATGTACATGAAAAGATATGAATATGATTATGTAGATGAAAACCATTTCCAAGTGTGTTATGAAATTCAAGGTTTTATGAAATTTTCACGTTCATTTCATTTCGTGGAAAATAAATGAAAATATAGTGTTCAGCACTATATAATTTGAATTGAGCATGATTATCTATACCTTAAACCATGTGATGTTTCTCTTCAGGTATTGCTTAGAGTTTTGCTGATATGGAACTATTGTCAAATGAAATATACACAAAAATATATTCTTTTTCATTCGGAAAGAAGAGACTGTACACTGATTTGTATATCACGTACTAGTTTATACAACAATCTGATTGCCTCCAACAAGATTGCTACAAGCCTTTTTTATTTCATGGGCAATTCTAATGGTTTTTCTCGTTTGTACTAACTTTGTTACCACGAAATGGAATGAAAAACAGTTTCTTAGTGACTATAGCTGGAAGGGATTCTGAAATGCTGCTTTAATTTTTTTAGCACTTTCCCACTTTGCATATAGATATTCGAGAAAATTCAGGTCAGTTAAAGACACCAGGAATGCATATACAGAACACGCTCTTCTGGAGGGAAGTCATGACATTGCTTTTGGACACACAGCAAGTGCTTAGTCGAACCAGAGCTTACTCTCCCAGACTATTCAGAAAGGCTCCATGGACAAGATATGGATACCGGCACTTCACAACAAAAAAAATCTTCCACTAATTGAAGAAGGGTCGGACCAATCAGGTATAAGAGCAATCGGTCATTCGACACCTAGTACCAGTATAATTACAAACACACCAGGAACAAATTCAGTTTCATGAACCTTAGTAGAAGGGTAATGAATCTTTTCTGATTTGAATGCAGATGATCGAACACATTTTCAGTAAACACATCGCAGCAAGGTAGAGCACTTCGGTCGTTGCTGCATTGCTTTTGATAATGACTGCTGCAGTAGAAGACGAAACGTCAGGAATGGGAACCTGCAGATTATGGCTCACCGACCCAGAAACATCGAAAAATTTGTTAGACACCGGCGTGAAGGTCTACACACCAAGTTTCGAAATTAAAAATGTCCGATCAGAACGAACATTGAAGACTCCGTGTGTGCTAAACAGAAAATTGTTGACTGAAGAGATTTCCACGACTAATGACAATTGCTTCAAAGCTAGTTTTTGGGTTCGTTGGTGTTAGTAAGCTGCTAACTTCTAGGCATAATCTTCATCATTTGTTTGAAGGTGGTTAACAATGTTGAATTTCATTAGTTCGGACTAATTTGTCAAATATTACACAAAATGATCTGAAATCCTTGAAAGAATCAATGAATTCAAAATGAAAGGCTGAAAATAACAACTATATTGAGCAAAAAAACCCTGAAATGAACTTACAATTACAATGAGGCTCCTTGTCGTTTTAATCTATATACACTTTCAAATCACAGTGGGACTACTTACAACGGACATTACACAGCATATTGCAGACACCCATGTAGTGGCACGTGGCATGAATACAACGATTCACACGGGTTCCCAATTTCGCCAAAATCACTTGTGAGCGATGAGGCATATGTCCTCTTGTATGAACAGGAGGGAACGAAGCTGCACATTTGATGTGATTGTTTTTTTATAATCTTAGTTCTTTGAATTGATTTGTATTTCATGATTGTTCCAAATTTCATTTAGCTTAAATAAGGTAAAATATATAGCCATTTCGTTATGAAATGTACTGAAAATTGAATTACAATAAAATTAAATACAAGCAAAAATTGAACAATTAAAAAAATAATAATTGAAAGGCGATAGTGGAAATAAAAACTGGAACGTCGTGAAATAACTCGAATTTAAATATAGAATGAAAAAAATAACTTTCTCTAATTTTTACCGAGTTTATTATTTGTTACGACCGGTTTCGGTTTATTAGACCATTTTCAGTTACTTTGAAATGGTTTAATAAACGGAAGATTGAACAGTTCAATTTTTTTCTTGAAAATGATCACTACGTGATCGGAACACGCGTCGAAGTGTTAACAATAACGGTTTGGTGTTGGGATAAATCTCCAGTAATACACACACAATTATGATATGTTTTCATTACATATTTAATTTAGAATGAAGCTGAAATTACTTTTTATTATCCGAATTTCAAATCACATCCAACAGGAATATTTCCATAATGAATTTTCATCGTGTAACATTTCAAAAGTGGCAATAAAATGACCTTGTCACGATGTTTGAAAACAACAAAATCCTGCGAAGTTCCAACTTGATGATCCAACGAAATCATTGATTTTTCTTTGTTAACACTTCCTTCGCAACATTCATTGCACAGAAGGACATGATCTCACCTCGTTATGAAATTAACGAACGAACATCAAATTCCTCACTCATCAACTTCTGAACTTCAAGAAACGGACCCAGAATGAGGCAACAACTTGACATAATCGTTTCCGCCGTCGAACATACATTACAGTTTGAATTTGATAAATATTGAATAATTCGGGTCGGATATGTGTAACGCAGTGTTTTCTATAGAATTAGGTCCATTCCATTGTGACAATAATTCATGAAATTCGAATTGAAATCCTCACTTCAGGTACTCCGAATCCTCAGGGGTTGGGTCATCATAATCGTTTCCATAGAGACGAGCAACGAACGATACAGTCTCTTTGTCACAAAAGTAAACAGATAATATCCCCAGGATATCCTCGGCTGAGAAATGTTGAAACGACAATCCTACTTATTGGACAGGACTATTCGAGGCCGACACATTTCGCATCCGACTGGAATTTCAGATGGCATAGTTAGGCTTATTATGCCTACGTCCATTCGCCTTTCCTTCTCCGCTGAAGTGGGACGGTAGAAACGGGACGTGACTGATAAATCTTAGGGTCAAGTATGCTCTTTTACTCATTCTCGATAGCTATAACGGTCGTGTTAGGAGGTAGAGTGACAATGCTGGTAGGTCAAGAAAAACAATTGATACATCTGCACCTTTCAACTTCAGGAATAAAGTTAGTTTGTCTTGTAACAATTCATTTTTCCGTTTGTCACATTTCATATTATACTGTTACTACTGAGTAGTCTACAGTAGTACTACAAATAAATTATAATCAGAATGCTTATACCGAATCAAAGTCTGTATTGTTTATTTAATTATGTTCATTCATTTCACAGTTGAGTATACAAATCGACGTAAACAAGTACTCTTCTTCCTTTGTTCAGTCATAGACGTTTTTTTTATAGTGATTAGAGTGGGGTAAAGTCAGAGATATATACTTTAGTATCTAATATCATACTTAGAATCGGTGGGCTCCGTGTAAATGTTTGAAGGGATTTTTCGAAGTATTTATAGATATTAATTCAGAAGTGGATTATATGAAATCATATTTTGAAATTTTTAATTTTAACTGATCGTACAGTCATCAGGATTTTTACAACAGTTTTTTTTTTTGTAAAAACACAAAATCATGCGTACGGGCACAAAGATATAAAAGCATGAGAATCAATAAAAGTGTAAGCGCTACTACTAGCATAAAAACAGAAATGAATTAGACACAACGAAGAGATCGTCTTGGACGTGTTTGGCTGCATAGTAAAATATAGACCTAAGAGGCTACTGCTGGAGACTGTTCTGATCTCCCTGATCTCAAGAATCAGAGGAGTCTATTCGGAAAAGTATGAAACAAAAGCCTTGGGTTTCTTCGATGGTTACTGGAAATGCGATTACGATCAGAACTTACATTTTCCTATCGAAGCTTTCTGTTTTTCAATTATTGATACAATTAAAAAAAAAGTAATTAGATTCCACCAATAAATTTTGACTGAATAAATTAATATCTAATCAATATTTTATTCACTGAGTTTATAGTAGAAGCCCTAACTCAGACGAGATTGGTATTGTTAACGGTATCCGGTAAGACGGTATGTCTTGTTACTAGTACTCGCGGATAGAGACTGAATTTTATTTTCACTTGGTCCTTTCGCCCAATTTTTTTTATAAAGCGTTATTTATCAGGATACGCTGGAATTATTGTCAAGTCACGTATTTCCCGAACATCTTGGAAAAGGGTACTTAGGTCGAAATTCGGCAAACAGAGAAATTAGTAAGGATTGTAGATAATAGTTGCCACAAATTCAAATAGATAGGAATGCAGAGAAATGTCACGTTAACTTTATAAATCTCGGTACTTGAACCCAAGTAATATAGTCATGAAGAAATAAAATAGTTGGCTTTCAGAAAGTTAACAATAAAAGTATACACATACACATCTTGAGATTACAATTTGACTCAAGGGTCAAAAATGTTAAATAAAAAAATTATAGTAAGCCAAATTCCGTTATAATTTTATAATAGGCATAATTAGCATATTCAGTTCATATCCTGTACCAATATTTATAATTCTGTATTCTGAATCTGTAATATTGTCAGTTGATTTTCCATATAATGCATGGATCATTAAATCTCTATTCTGGCACCACATCCACATTTTCATTCAGTTTTTCATATAGAGTACTCCCTATTTTGTTTCTTTTCTGTATTCCTGATGAGCTTGAGTAGCTTTCAGTGAATCCAAAAAATTGTTACCATAGAGAATGTGTGTCAGTGTCACAGTTGTCCATAGCTTTCAATATATTTGTTTTCAAACAAATCAAAGCAATGGATAGCTATCGGCAGTGAGGTGAGGTTTTGGAGAGATAAGGAGTTTTTGACCGATTTCTTTAGAAATTTTGCGAGTTGGTGAAAACAACAGGGTAAATAAATATCACGGACAACAGCTGAAATGATCAAGATCGATATTCCTCACCAGGTAAGTTATACCTGGATGAATTAACAAAATAGAGAATCACTTTTGAATATGAATTTTCACTATATAATGAAATCAGACAGTCAATGTTCTGAAATTTTCTATTCTTCCCAATGATTGTGTTCAAATGTATCAGTCTTTTTAACATAATTTTAAGGATTCTATAACTTTTTGATTTAACATTTTTGACCCTTGCGTCAAATTGTAATCTCAAGATGTTTATTGTGTTTATTTCTCTTTATTTGAATTTTGAAACTTCCACATTATTGGTATATGAGTTGTGTAATTGGCCGCGGTGGTAGTGCGCCTGACTCACGATCGGAAGATCGTGGGTTCGATTACCGCCTCGACCAGATATTTTTCTCGAGAGAATTTATGTGGTTGAAGCGGGGATGATTCTGCAACCGTGTTAGGAATCACACGTTAAAAGGCAAGACCTCGTTAGTCCTTAGCTCGCACAAGTTTCTTAACTTCTGAGAGTTGTCGTTCGTATGGGGGCGGCAGCTGATTAACGGAAAAACAGATTTTA
>WOGO01003803.1:0-13904 GCA_015342085.1 Leptinotarsa defecta | reverse complement strand
AACTTTTTAAATAAAGGAGAGCGCCGTTTTTTTCTTTCACATTCGTAATCTACGCACCAAACTACGTAAGTACAGTCAAAGATTTTTTCAAAATCGCCGGGTGTCCACATAACGAAAATTTACCAGCCTTCGAAATGTAAATCCACACTTTTGCGAAAATTAATCAATAATTGTTAAAACATTTACTAGGCAGATTTATTCACGATTTTCTCCACGATTTTCCAATAAGCTTGAGTTCACTTCAGAAAATGCTCGAAATAACCTCCTTAAACTTCTTGACATATGAACAACCTATCCAATATTTCACACCGAACATTTTCGAACACAATAACGTCAATATTTCTACAAATATTTATTTTTCTCTGCCGTATATCCAATATTGAAGCAGATTCAGTTTCGTACATCTTTTGCTTCAAATAGCCCCATAAAAAAAGTCCAAAGGTGTCAAATCTGGCGAGCGGGCTGACCATTCGGTAGGACCTCGATGGCCAATCCAACGACCGGGAAAATTAGCATCCAAATAGTTTCTTACTTGTCTAGGTTGATGCGGTGGTGCTCCATCTTGTTGGAATGCAGTATCCATATCGAATTCATTAGGATTCGCTTCGACGACTTCAGTGATGAGAGGGTCAACAGTAGTTTCCAGCGTATTCAAATACAGTTCCCTGTTGAATTTTGATCAATAAATGGTATCAATATGGTATCTCGATATCTGCCCAAACGTAAATTTTTTCTGGATATCGGGTATGTGTTTCCCGGAAAATGTGAGGGTTGGTGTCACTCAAATAACGACAAATTTGTCTGTGAACATTGCCGTTTAAAAAAAATGTACATTCGTTACTAAAACAAATATTGTGAAGATAGGTAGGATGCCTTGCAATGGTTTCCGGCATAATTTCGCAGAATTCTGTTCTTTGATCAGGGTTAGTTAATTGGTGAACCATTTTAATTTTGCATTATGGATGATACCTATTCCTCTTCAAAAGTCTCCACCCTGTAGAAGGAGACACCTCACAAACATTCGCGACGGAATAAGTGGACTGTTCAAGATTTACTACCATATCAACAATTACTTGCACTTGCTGTTCTTCCGGAATGGACGAATGACCTGGGGGCTTTTTGTTATGTACACTACTAGTAGTTGTGAACTTGGTTACAAGTTCCCTCAAATATTTTCTACAGATAGGACGATTTGGAAAACGTTCATTGAAAATTATTTCGGTGTCGTGAAAGTTACACGTCGCACCGTAAATAAAAATCGCTTCAATTTTTTCTTTCAATGGAAAATAATTGATCATTTTAGAGATTGTAGACATGGTACCTTTCTACTAGTGAAACCGAAAACTAAATGAGAATATTCTAACTGAACGATGATGTTCATTGACATATTTTGTCCTTTTCATAAACAAAAAATAACTCAACAAACCTTATCATGTTGTTGGAATTGCTATATTTGTAGAAATAAAGATATTAATGTGTTTGTCTTCAGGAAATTATTAAATGTATCGCCATTTTGTAGTAGGTGAAGATATTGACTTTATATTATAGGGTTGTAAAGTATTCGGCAGGAGCTTTAAAATGATTTATCACAAGACTCCCCCTATTAATTTTTTTCCCAGATGGGGTCCTGGAAAGTTTTATCTGTCAATTTCACTTCAATATGAAGTATTCATGCATTAATTTCATTTTCTCAAATTTCAATTTTTTTTGAGTCGACCCGTTTAAAAAATAAAAGGGGGGGACATTAAAGAAATGCACTGTATAGTGGTATGCTATTATGAAAATGGCAAACAATGTTTTGTAGATTATCTACCTGCTACGTTTTATGATCATTTCTAGTAACTATGCATTCAGTAACCTATCAATTATCGGTTGTAAGTTTATCCAGTTTTTCTTTATTAATTTTTATCTGATGAGAATGTACATATCTATTATTTGATATTATATATCACTCATTATCTTTCAAGTAATTTCCAGCTTCACGAACGAGAAAATTTGGGTTCGCGTTCCCTACTGGTATATGTATAGTTGTCAACACTTGCCGAATTTTATGAGCCAACATTGTTTTCCGATAGTACTTCCTGATAAATGTTGGTAGTGGACCGTTTTTCACACGGGGAGCTTCACATCTCTCAGTCCTATACTGGAGCGTTTATCACTTCTATCCATCGCCCATTCACACCGGAAGCCTTTTTAGCTCCTGGCTTCTTGAGGTCAGTTGCAGAATGGATCGCACGCGAGCTGTTGTCTTTATACCTTCTCTACCGTCGACACAATCCGGTTGACGTTTCTGACAGAAACGTCAACGATCAATAATAGGATGGATAAAGTTGAAAAATCTACGTTGGCCACCTTGCAGACTTCCATTCAACATTTTACGACTTTATTGCGGTCCTTATAAATGTCGAGACTTTTGTTCCAAAGAGCGGGTCGGTTGGCGACATCACTAAATAACAGCTCCATATCGTAATCTGTCATGATAAATAGTATGGAGTGTCAATAAGGGAGAGCCGTTATGACACCTCGCGTGGAAGCCCCCACTCATCCTTTTGCATTTTGAGGAGGAGACGTGGCTCCCCGACTCGAAATGCAGGAGACGTGAGAGATCTCTTTTCACGAGACGTGGCAGCATCTGCTCTTTGTTTGAATTCAATAATAACTTCCCATGCTACTGATAATTACGAATTGAATGAATCAGGTATCAAGAAATGAATTGATGGAAGTAACCGTTGACTATGTGGTAAGAGATCATCATGAAAAATTAAAAATAAAACTGTTCATGTTTTTTAGCGCCTGTATTCGTAACTGTAGTTTCGGCCTATATGGATATTTTCAAACGAATACAATAAACAATTTTGTAACGTTACTGCAGTTTCATTCTACGTACGTTTTCAAACGAATACAATGAATGATACTTACAATAAACGAATACAATAAACAATATTGTAACGTCATTGCAGTTTCGTCCTATACGGACGTTTTCAGACGAATTCAATTACCTATACAATAAACGGATACAATAAGTAATATTGTAACGGACGTTTTCAAACGAATACAATAAACGATACAATGCGCAATATTGTAACGTTACTGCAGTTTCTTCCTATACGGACGTTTACAGACGAATAAAATAAACGATACAATAACCTATTACACTGAAAATATTGTAACGTTACTGCAGTTTCGTTCTATAGGGACGTTTTCAAACAAATACAATAAACGATACAATAAACTAATACAATAAACAATATTGTAACGTTACTGCAGTTTCGTCCTATACGAACATTTTCAAACACAATATTGTATTCGTTTGAAATTGAAATTGCAATAACTTTAGTTACAAATACAAGTGGTAAAAAACATAGAAAGTTTTTTTCTCATTTTTCATGATTTGAAGAAATATTGATTAAATTTTCAGACACTTTTCGCGTTTATGGTTTAGGTATTGTAACGAATCTGAAGCCGACCCTGACCGATATCTCAGCCAGCAAACACATGACTCACCTCGAACCGCTACGAAAAATATAGATGAGTACCGAAACGACTAGAGAGATCTGGAGTGATCGTTGCCGATATAAAAGCCGGCTTCCCGTCCCGAGATGACAGTCTGTTCAGAAAGCGAATCGAACGGTTAACAAAGAATTCGAACAGTGAAGATAAATTAAGCGTTAGTTGCTTAGTGTTGTATATAAATTAGTTGTGATAGTGAAATATTGGTAAAAATAAATTTGTTTGAGATAGTTAATTCTTTAATTCGTTGCAGTATATATTTTTTTCTTTTTTTTTATCTAGTTGATCAATACGATTATTTGTTGAACAAGTGGATCATCGAAGAAAATGGTCTCCATAGCCTAGAGAGAGAGCTCAATGAGTCTGTACATATTAGGATGGTATTTTCTTCTACTTATTCGGAATACCTCAAAGCTTGCCAGATGGCATATATTTCAGCTGTGAATATGCTTGAAAATATTGGAAAGTTTAAATTACTCTTCTACTTTTTACCGATATGATTTTCACTGAAGTTGTTGAAAGACCCTCACTATGGTAAATAATAATAGACAAGGTGGTAAATTGAATATTCATTACGGTAAATAAAGAAATATATGGAAAAACAAAATAATTTATTCGACAATTACAGTATGAAATTTCAAATCGTAGTTTCCTTATTTTTCCAGAAGTCCTGCCTCTTTTACCATACTATGAAAAACACCAGTTTCATTCTCCAACAAAACATCTGGCGAATCAAATTCTATCACCCTCCCTTCATCTACAACCATGATCTGCAAAAAGTAATTCACAATTATCTTTTTTTACTCTCTCAATCCTCAATCAAAGGTGAATTAATAGATAAATGGAGCGATTCAATGATACACTCTGCGGTGCTGATCAAGAAAATACTATTTACATTTTTCATGATTCTGAGCATGGTCGATTTCTATGGAAATATATTTTTTATCAAAACTTGCAATTGAAGTGATATGGGTATTACCTACATCTTGAATAGTCATCATGCAAATCATAGATAGTCAAATATGTTTAGGATCATTCGCCACAAAATGGTAATACGACCTTATTGATTAGCAGAGCAGAAATAATCTGTTTGAAGGTGGGTGACAATGTTTCGTGGTACATTTCATTAGTTCTCACTTCCATTGTCTAATATGATATAAATTGATTTGGTATCCCTGATAGAATCTGTTAACAAATTGAAAAGATTCGCTGAAAAATAACAATTAAATTTAGCAAAAAAACTGAAATTACAATGAAAATAAGATACAAGCAACAACCAAAAAATAAAAATAAAAAATTGAACTATTAATACGAGATGAAAATTAAAAAATATTAACAAGAAATGAAAAATAAAAAAATAAAAGATTCCAAACCAAGTTACTACATGACGTTTCCATTGTTAGTATCCACAATCGTCTTCGGATGATAACTGGACTTATTCCTCCGAGATCTTATATAGGTATTTCATTTATAGGTGTTCCGCTTGATTAGAGGTTTCCATATGTTGCATATCTCTACGCTAGCTTGGCTACATGCGTTGTTGGACAACATAAATGCGGCTTTTTTGAATTTTCTCCTAAACCAGTGTTCCTCCTTTTGGATGATTTCAGCTTCAGCCCACTTGATGTTAGGTTGATGAGTCCAAACATGCTCTGCTATTCACGATTTGCTGGTTCCTTCTCGCTGTGTGTTTCTTGTGCTCGGCAATGCGAACTTTCAATGGCCTCTCAGTTCCACCGATGTATGCTTCTCCGCACTCGCAGGGTATCCGGTAAATGCAATTCCTGGAATCGCAGTCCACGTTTGGTGGCCTGGTTTTCGTGAAGCTGCTACGGATAGTGTTCCCAGATCTGAAGCAGGTTCTGATGTTATATTTGGACCAATCCTTCTTATCCTTACCGACAATCCTCTGACGTAGGGAAGTACAACTATTGGTTTTGGCGGGTTCTCTTTCTTGTGGAGCTCTTGCTGTCTTCTAGTAAAGCCTGTTTCACTATTAATTTGGGGTAGCCATTCCGTTGAAGGTCATTTTTGATGATGCCCAGTTCCTTTTCGAGACCTTCCTTTGTATTATTACATGGTCTAGTAGAGTCTTAATGATTCCTCTCTTAGTCGATTAATGGTGGTAGGATTCCTGGTTCAGATACTGTCCTGTGTGAGTGGGTTTTCGATATACAGATGTTTCCCATTGAGTGTCTATACGTCTAAGAATGGCAATTTGTTGTGGACTTTCTTCTCCATTGTGAAAGTGATGGAAGGACTTATGTTGTTGATGTGCTTCAGAAAGGTGTCTAGTCCATGGTATCAATTTATATCATATTAGGCGAAGGAAGTCCGAACTAATGAGATGCAGGAATGATCTGTTAACGTTTATAGTTTCTGGATACATGACGAACGTAAATAATCCTACCTTTCGAAGCAAGACACAAAAGTCGGACAATATTTACTTGAGAAGGTATTATCTTCACTACTTTTTCATGAGCAAAAACAATAGTGTTGCATCATTCGTCAACAAGGGGCTATTCTATGCTGCAGTCTTTTAGCGGACCTCAAAAGTATCACAAGGCTCTTTTGAATTACGAACAATCGGACAGTTTCCATTGCTACTAGTGTGGAAGAGCATTTCAGAATCTAATTATCGAAATTTGAAATACCTGCGAACGTATCAGTTTGTAGGCGAGTTGGCTGTCCTTGTTCATCTTCCACTGTCTGAACCACCGTGCATGCTGTTTTTGGCGAGTGCATTGACTTGGAATGTAGGGGTTGAGCAAACTGGCCGTCGGATTCCTGCTTCCACGTAGCCCCGCTGGATTCGGGAATGACAGAATCACTTATGGTTCTATTATTCCCTAACTGAATAACATCCCAACAATGGCCTAATGCGAAGGTATGTGTATCCGTGCCGAGAGGATGAATGACACTGAGTCCATCAGCTGTCTCTACGGAATCTTCGAGATACTGGGCGAGCTCTCGTCGTAGCATCGCCTTGTCATGATTATGTGGGGCTCTCCCGTGGCTGACCTTCTTTCTCTTGCTACTATTGGGACTTTTATGGGTAGAGTAAACTTAAATATTCTTTCTGACGCTGAGTCTACAGAGGAGATGAATGTCAAGCTTACGACTCCAACTGACCTCCCTGTGAATTTAGATCAGGAGGGAGAGCTTATCAACTCTCCAACTCCTGATTCAATAACTGAACCTGAAAGAAAGGCTTGGTGGTACAGCCAGGAAACGACTGAGTTGTCTCCTCAAGAGCGGAGTACTGTATTAAATCGCCTTGCACCAAATTCTTGAGCGACGTACGCAAAATCTGTCTCAGATGGAGGAACAAACCCTCCATGAGCAGGTTAGCAAACGTTTGCGCTCAAGTGATGATTCACCAACACCAGAGGCGAAAAAGCCCTACACGGTTGAACATAAGGCATGGTCAGATCTAATTGACGTGCAAAAACCCTCACATGGGAAGGTTGTCGTGGGTATCAAGGTGGGAATCTTGCACCTTGACTATCCGACTACTTCATTAACGATGAAACAGCCGAGCGTATACTTTGTTTCTGCTCCGCTGGAGACCGAATCAGGCCTTTACAGTTCGGCAGAGCCGTACTCTCACCATCTGACCTGAAAGACCACCCACCATACAAACTCATCAGCTTCGTCAAGAAGCTGGGTTCATTTGGTCGAGTGTGAATAGGTGTGAACCACAATAAACCCTTGCGTGTTGTGGTGGAGGTTCGAATAAACCCACTCACTCTGGACCTAACCTAACCTATCAGTTTGTATCGTAACACATACTCACCCGATCTGAATCCATTACAGTATTCAACCTGTGGGCAATACTCAAAATGGTGCAGTCAGCAAATTCTCTCCTGATCGCGGTTTGAACATTTCGACACGTCTCTGAATCCACACTGGCGGTCGCTTCATCTAAAACGATGATTTTATTTTTCCTGATCAGGGCTCTCGCTAAACATATGAGCTGCTTTTGACCAAAACTGTAGTTAAGGCCATTCTCTGTGATTCTCTCACCCAAATTTTTGACGAAGTGAGTGGCACCCACGGCGTTCAGAGCTTTCCAGATGGACTCGTCGGAATGTTCTTCAGCAGGATCTATGTTTGAACGCAGGACACCTGGAAATATTGGAAAAAACTTCAAGAACAGAGAGATTACAAGCTAATAGAGCACAGCAAATATGCCAGATATCAGAAACTAGAAATATGTACCAAATGAATATAAAAAATTGAAGATATTCTCTTTTACTTGGTTTAGAAGACACCGAAGGGTTTATCAAAAAACTCTTCCAACATTCTTGTTGATAAATTAATATAACGGAGTCCGTTCAAAGAACCATAGAAAAATGGACCAAAAAGTCTGCTTCTGAATAGACCACACCAAACAGTAATACTGAATCGTCTTTACCGATTGTGGGGATGGGCTAGAGATAGATTATGTCTACTGATTTAAAATGTGAAAACATAATGGGATCTGACATCAATCAAAATGGAAATATTTCATTACTCACCTGAGAATAAAATTGGATCCTGTGGTATTATAGAAATGTTTGACCTCAAGAACTCCAAAGACAGTGTTTTGATATCCACACCATCTACAACAATACTGCCCTCTGTCTGATACAGTCTGAACAAACTTGAAATAATCGAAGACTTTCCCGCCCCCGTTCTACCAACAATGCCAATTCTCTCTTTGGGCTGGACAACGAAACTCATAGACTTCAAGACATGTTGATTCGTTAGGCTGTAGGTAAGTGACAGGTCCCGATACTCAATTGAACCTTCGCTCGGCCAGTTTTCTTTAATATTTCCATCATCTAAAAATTCCCTTGCTATGTCTGTGTATTCAAGAATTCTCTCTGTGGCTGTCATATTGTTTTCAAGATCAGCGTATTTTCTCAATGCCCACTGAATAAGTGATGCCATTCCAAATGCTAGGTTAATCGCCATTCCAACATCGCCGGCCTTTGTACCTGTAGAATTCGAAATATAAGAATCACCATACACACCATCAGATGCAAAGAGGTAATTATTTTTTTCAAATCAGGTGGATAATTTGATCAAATGTCACACATTAACGCTCTCAATTTCGTAATTGAACATTTTTGGAATTGGTTCTCAATCGTGTAGACCAGATAATTGTGCCAACAAAATTCTGGCAGAGGTACAGGAAATGCTTAGATACTTCGATTTTTCTCTTTGCTTGACTATTCACTGGCCTATCTACTGTTCTGAAAAAGTTATGAAATAACATTCACAACCTCATTTGAATATTTGAAAAGGAGCCCGTTGGGAGAAAAGTCAATACACTGAAACTTTTGCAAAGCCCACTACCGAAAATTGAACTAGGTTTGTTGATGCTCACAGCTGCAAACTTAGAATAAATTGATGCAGATAACTTCAGAATCAGAGAGTTAGGGATAAACTGTATGCCAATTCCAATTCTAGATCCTCCTGGTCGGTAGCTAAAGCTGTTGATCAAAACTTCACAAAATCCATAATTCCACTACCAATACAAATGGATGGTTCAATTGCAACAACAGACATAGAAAAAGTAGATCTACTAGCTGAACAATTTGTGCCCGTTCCACAATCGATTTTGTAGAAGAGGGTTGGTCGGTAGCCAAGGGTGCTTTGTGGATGCTTTGTCCACTCACTGGAATTGACCGCCGTGTTGGTCGGTGGTGAAAGAACGTTTCCTACAAGTGACATCTCGATGAACATTATTCAACCATTAACGATGGTGTTTTCCAGGGATCCATATTGACTCCAACCCTCTTTTCATTGTATATCAACAACTCATTTAGAAAACCAAAAAAAAAATCAATATTTTGTTTTGCTGACGACAGCACACTTGTGTCGCCACTCCATTTGGATTCCAGGACATCGGTTGCGGATGCACATCTTTACCGACAGCAGGGGGTTACATCTTAATGGGGATCTCGAAGTCATTTTGAATTGCGGTGAAAGTAACCAAGTTTAGTTCAATGCTACAAAAATCCAGGCATCGGTTTTCTACAAAAAGATAAATGTCCCAAACTGGATACAATAATGTCAGGACAGACAATTCCGCTTCCGCTTGTGGGGGGTTAAAATGGATACCAATATGTCTTGGCACAATCATGTCGCTGAAATTGTGAAGGCTGCTTTCCAAAAGCTTGGAACACTGTTCCGAACCAAAATACTGAACACACCTCAGCAATTTTTGATGCTTTATAAAACTCAGATCAGACCTACTTTGAAGTATTGTTCTCATGTATGGAGTTTCGCCACTAAGCTACTGTAGCTGTACTGTAGCCCTCTAGCTACTGTATTCCATCCAGATTCCATTCCACCTGATTCGAAACGCGAAAATCACTTGCAACTTCGATAGTCTGGAACATCGAAGAAAGGTTGGAGATTTGTCTCTCTTGGGAAGTGTTCAAGTTACTTGGCATACTTGATTTCACCAAGAGCAGTACATATCACAATTACGCGACAGATTGTGACTGCTCATCGTTTTGAGGTTCAACTCAATACACCTCAAACTTCACTATTTATGGAATCTTTCACTTGGAGAAACGTGTTTTTGTTGATTCAACCTCCTGAGAATGTTTTTCCAAATGGATTTAATCTCCAGCGATTCAAATCAAATGTGAATCGCTACTTTCCTCAGGCACTACTCTCAAAGCTCCTCAAGGACTTTCCTAGGGTGCTTGTATTTTGTCCTTGAAAAATACTGAATTGTCAAAGAAAAGTTTCTGACACACGTTACGTCATCAACTCCAGAGAGACCTTTGGTCATATAGCAAAGTGGTTAGAAACTTTTCACCGGTACGATTTCAAGATAGTACAACTTCGTGGTTAAACGCATAACAACGTGAACCCAGAAGACCAAGTTTCTACTAGTCATGCAAACGTTGCCAAATTCTGTTAAGGAAGGAAGTCACTCAATATAATCCACGTCAGATGGAAGATAGTGATTTAAAGCAGATTAGAACGTGTCTTACCAAATGCATTGGATCTGATTGGCAACAAGTCTCCGAATATAGTGCAACTGCCAAGACTTATTGGGCTTATTAGAATTCTACAGTATTAAGTAATGCCCAGTTTTAGATAAAGAGTGAAATTGAACTGGAATAACTGAAGGATCAACTATCGTCATGATGATTCAAAGGAAGGTATAACCATCATCACTTGTTTTTTTTTCGTAGAGGTATTAGGTACCTATTAATAAAACAACGTTTCTGTGCAAGAACAAGAGAACAACTTAGCTTTTGTTATTGAATCTTCTGAATCTGTTGGAGCACCTGGGGCACCATTAGGTTCAGATTTGATGCATCTAACATTCCCTCTATAAGGAAATTTTCTGCTGCGTAACACCATTCGCTGTAATTTTCGCGTCCTTTCAATTTTGGTACACTAATGAGATAGTTCGAACTGGACGCCATTACTGATGCCAGACGACACACCAATGCCTAATGCCTATGCATCAATGACTATTTTGTGATGTATTCGTTTGGTTTGGGTGCTCAAAAATGAACACACAAAACTTCAGAACGAAATATTGAAAATTGACTTTCATTTCGTCCGAAACGTGCTTTACGGTACAAGTAGTTATTTCCCGGCAGGCGTCTGCCAGATCCTTCTGTGGAGAACCATTATGAAAGGTGAATGTTCTAAAATTCCATAACAAAATATTTATTTCTTGATACTAATGTATCTCTCCTCGGTACAGTCATCAGACTTATTTTGATTTATAACAGTGAACTATTCGCTAAACTATACGCTGAACTTGTTTTTTTTTAAGTTTTAGAATGGAGGCATGTTCGTTCCTCTTTCACTAATAGAAAGCAATGTGTTGTGATAAAGGGTAGTTAATCCTATGAAATGAGTAACGTCATGGAGTCCAGCAAGGTTCAATTCTCGCCCCGCTACTCTTCTTCATCTACACATCTGACTTCTCCAATGTTCTGGAAAAAACGTCTGTTAAAATTCAAGACTTACCTGTGTCAAAAAAAGCAAATTTGATTATCACAAAAATCGGGAATATGGAGCTGATTAACGATGCATATAGACCTAACGCTCTCATCATTGAATTCATAGAATAATTAGCCGATGTGAAATGATCCTGATGTTTATCAAATTCTTCCGTCAGGATTGCCTGGTTTCCGAAAGCTCGTACCGTAGTGATACCATCAAGGGTAGCGTTTAGGTGACCGATCATGGGACTCCTTGCTGAAACAGATATACATTTGATAAAAACGTAGACAGAATGAATCATGGCCGGACATGTTGTTTATACTGTTTTCAACTCATTTATTGTTATGCGGATATGGATAATTGTTATATTATAATAGAGGCAGAGTAAGTACAATCTATCACAGTGTTATTCAAAATACGACGAAGAATGTCGAATCTTTTACAACAAAGCCGCAATGCGAAATGTTACGAATCAATCCACTGTGGATGAAGACGAAATTGCAACGTGTTCAATGTTGCCAGGCCTACTGTTTTCACTGTTTTCACGTGTTTTCACGTAGAACCACTATGTTCGTTCTCGAGCTATCATTTTACTATTTGACAGTTGAAACCTACCCATGACAGTTTATATTTCAGAATGATTATTAAATGGTTGTGTATTATGGAAATTTTCATGTATGTAGTATGTATGTGTGAAATATATTCTTTACTATTTTTGTATCAGCCTACTATTTTCCAGACACAAATTATCAGCATGAAAATGGTCTGGCAACACTGATCGTTTTGGTGAAGTATGTCTTCGAGTCTCAAAAACACAATATAAATGAGTACTATCAGAGTACAAATACAACGAATTTATGCTTCAACATTAGACATCGCTGTTTCGACCCGCCGTAGATCTCATCAGTGGTGCTATGCTGAACCACAATTACATTGCCAGAGTCGAATGTCCTTGAAAAAGAAGCCCTCTATGCCACTTTTCTTACACCAGAACAAAATTCTACATTTGGCGTTAGTTTCGCTAATCAAGAAGATGACTCGAATTTTCAACTACTGATAACGTGTTCTTGATAGATGCTTCAGTTAGTGATTGTTTGTGAAATCATAGGGTTCGTCGGGCTTGCATTTAATCCACAAGTATTCTTATCATGACAGTGGATCGTCACAAACAGTTCTCGTTGAGTTACAGTTTTTTTTTGAAGTTGCGGGTATTATTGAAATTTTTACCTACCATTTGGGCATCGTAGAACGATTTATGTTTTCGGGATGTGATAATACACCAATTTTTGTTTCGAGTAAATTTATAATAGGTAGATATGAATGTCCACTCTCCATAAACTCTGGGTCAACAGTCAATAACAATATACTTGATAACTTTGACTCAACTGAGTCAGACTCACCCAATAATCAACTACGAAAAAAGTGCTCTCGCTCACCGAAATGTTGCTACATTTGCTGGGTTGTATGTAACCTTGAGACAATACACAAGTTTTGATCCACACCATTTCATCTACCAATAGATTTGTATTTTTGCAAAATAAATTCGAGCATGAACTAAAATCTGCCCTTTGCCAAAACGAGTAATTTGAATCACAAATCCCAGCACCTTGGCTCACATACAATATAAAGGAAATGATGTCAAGTAGAAAGAAGGCATTCAATAAATATGAAAAGTTTCGCTCTTTTTTAGACTGGACATATTACAGGTAACTGAGAAATTACATTACGGGTGTAATACGTCGAGAGAAAAATCTGAATCTGGATCATATTCTTCTGCAAAGAAAGACTAAAACATAACACTTATATAATAAATACCATGTTAATGGGTGCTGTATTTACTCAAACCTGGAAATATGATCTGGTCATTCCCCTTTTCAAATGTAATACACCTTTACATTTTCCTGACCTTTGTCTTATAAGTATTTTACCATCTTTGACTGAAGTTGACGAAAAGGTGATGAAAGACCAAATAACACAGTACCACAATAGCCTTTCTATCTATTACTGATGACACATTCAAAGCTACCGATGAAAGCAAACTGACATGCTTAGTACGTCCGCTTTTTAATCTATTGTTGACAAATTAAATTGCAGGTAGTGGTTCCACTAGTTGATTAACGAAAAATCAATTAGGATAATCATCATTCAACAAACAAAGTCCCCATCGGACTAAAAACTTTAGGTATATAAACAGCTAACCCTTGTCTTTAGATTCAGTATCAATTTGCTTCTCCTCAAGATGATAACGTTGTTAACAAAACGCGTGTCGAGTGCAAAAATATCAGTTTGGTGTTAGGGTAATTGTTCTCTGGAAAAAGTTTTCAAAAATCGGTTTGCAACACCACTCACTACCTCACCTAACCCCACGAACACACGGCACTGATAAAGAAATATTGTGAAACGGACAAAAAATTAGTATTCAG
>WOGO01003802.1:0-13907 GCA_015342085.1 Leptinotarsa defecta | reverse complement strand
ACACACAAAATCTCATATGAAAAAAATTCTGAACGATCCATGCACCAGACCCTTCAAGGTCACATCGCCTTGATGTTACTAAACAACAACAAAAAAAAAGCAAATAATACGTCATAGTGGTGGGGCGAGGCCCAGAACCGGCTGTAATCTGCTACTAAAATTATATTGCTGATGAGCAAAAAGAAAGAAAAAGATGAATCAGAACTAAGATTGAAAATATCCTTCATTATTCTATTGAAATGAAAATAAAAAGGTTCTTTGCCAAAATGGATTGTTGCTACGGTTTAAATATTGTAGTTTTTCAGAAAATTCAAAACCTGCAAGTGGTTGCCTTTAGGGCAGCAATATTTGCAGATTACGAATAACGGTGAATATGGGTGTACATCTGGTGCATGTTAGATGATGGATCGGTAAATAACTCCAGACCTCCTGTACATATATACATGAACTATGAATTTAACATAATGTGGGTACATTGAACTGAAGTATAAAAACACTGAATGAAAAGCAACAAACATTGGTTGAAACAAACATACACATAGAACATGCTCAGTTAAAATTCATCGATCTAGAACTCAGTCAAACTGTAATAGGGTCTACTATCCAAAATATTTTCAATTATTTTTCTGTATCGGTATTAATATTTACCTCTTTCAAGTAACTCAGCAGATGATTATACATCTTCACAGCGTTAAGGAATAAGGAGTCCTTGACCAAAGAGTTGCAAGGGATAGGTGACTTCAAATTGTTTTGTATGCTCTGACGAGTTATATAGTGATAGTTGGTAATTTCAAGTTTTACCAGATGTTTTATAGTCGAACACAATTTCTCCAGAATGAAACGAGCCACAACCGTCCAAATTTTTTCATCTACAAACAGTCGCCTGCATGAGTTATGAGGTTCAGCTTTCACACGAGTATCATGTAGCTCTGTTCTGGAATACAAATACAGACTCCAGCAAATTAAGGCTACACATACCTCAAAACAGTATACCGTACCTCAGGTGAGACTCAACCAAAGCGTGTTATGCTATTTCCGCAGTATAAACTCTCAATTCTCCGCAATAACTCTCACTTCTTAACAGCTGGTGGAAATTCTGCTTTTAATTTTTATGACGTGGATATCAAATTCTAGTCCACCGTCTGTATACAATCCTAAAAATTTGGCATAATCCCTGTTTTCAATGATACCACTTGCCGCAGATAAATTCTGAAGTCATATTTTTTTTTGGAAATGTTAGAAGAGACTAGTTTGGAATAATGTATATCATGAGCGATTGTCTCATTGAATAAATTTGTACCTTTACTATGCTACTGTTTAGTGGTGTCTTTGAGCAGAAGAAGCAGAGCAAAATCTAACAACAGGTGAAGCGTATAATATTGAGGAAAAAGAAAGAATGAATGATTCAGGGCGAATGAATGGAGAGAAAATATGATGATGGAGGTAAATTTAGTTCTCTTTCAGAGACCTGAAGCGCATTCACGTGGAGGAGCATAATAGTGTGGCTATGGGCTACAAGTCATGCAGGCAGGAACTGGCATGTTATGAATGTGAAGGACGACAACATTATGAGCAAGAATACAGAGGTGATAGGAAGCTCAGTTGCACTCGGCACTTGATCCCAAGTGTACGTGATAATGGTTAAGTTTTAACAGATAAGAACCAGTTATATTCAAAGTTCTGCAAATAATGTGGGAGAAGGAAAGAAGGCCACTACACTGATGCAAAAGACCGCTGAAGAGCGCGACATCGTAGTAGTGTGTATAAAAGAACCTTGGGCAAGACAACCGACATCGCTATCGATATCGTTGTAGGGAACGAAAAGAGCAGCATGAAAATTATGAATGTATATGATGAGCCGGATGGAAGGATTTCATATAATTTCTGAAAGAAAGAAAGAGAAATGAATGCTGATAATGTCGCATGAGGTGGTAACACCACGGACGAAAGGGGAGGAGATGTATTGGAATGAATTGATGTATATAGCGGTTAAAACGTGGTAGGAGATTATGAAAAATGAGAATTATTACTTTCTTCGTTTTTTTACATTTCTTTCATATTTCTTAGGCTTTCTTGGTTGAACTGCGATGGTAATTCATTGTATCAGTTTGAGAATGTCCTCATAGGACAAAATTGCAGCAAAGATAGTTTCAAATGAAAGTAGTTAAAAAACATAGAAATTATTATTTCTCATTTTTCATGTATTGAAATGGGTTACTGGAAGAGGATACCTGATCTAGAATAACTGAGAAAGCCACATTATTTTCTTCAATGACAAAGGTGAAAACTAGGTTGAGCTAACCCTTAGCTAACCCGGAAGAAATTTTGAGCTATCATAGGACGGTTGAGTTCTACTGGATGATGCTACCAAAGATGAGAGCGACAGTTACGAATACAAATGGAATGATCTGGGGTGAACGAAGCTTCGCTGCCTTCCTAGGGATGATTCCATGAGCAACTTTTCAGCCAGACGTTGGATGAGGGAGAGAGGATAATAGAAGTGAGGAGAGAAACAGCCTATCGAAGTAGCTTTTTGATGGAAAGTCTACCAGTGTGGACGAGTTCCTCAGTAGTGAGATGATTCGAAAGGTGACGGAATGAAAGGGTGAATACATGCTAAAATCATCCAACGCTTGCATGGAAGAAAGAATTTTCCTGGAGTGTTGAAATGAACGTAGGTTGTGTGGATACCAAAGAACGAAGGAAACTGTAGGACCATCAGCTTGCTGACGGGCATAGAAAGGGTGTCAGAGAGGCTCCTCAATGGTAGAATTCAAGTCTGGTGCGAAAGGAAGATGACATACTCACCAAACCAATTTTGTTTTCTGGAAAGGAATGAATATATATAGTAACGGCTGTGGAGAATATGGTAGTGATGATGAAAGAGGATGAGAAAGGGAGTAGACGCAGTCTGGTGATGGCTCTAGATCTTTCAAACGCCTTCAACAACGCGTGGGTAATTGAGAAGTGTATGACACGGACGAGAATGCCAGAAATATCTAAGGTCCATTGGAGAGAGAACATACCCCTGTGGGAACACCACTGAAGTGGTGAACAGAGGCTGGGACCGACACTATGGTTGATTGTGATGAAAGCATGGTTTTAACGAATTAGGAGAAAGTCAGACAAGTGCAGACAGACCTACGCGGGTGATTATTGGAGGGAGCTTCGTTTGTAGTATATAGGATGAATGGAAGCTGGTGTGAAATGAATGTGACGCACGGTAAAAAGAGATGTTGCTGAGATACAATGACAGGAAAACAGACTGCATGTACATATCAGCCACGAGAGCTGGTAAACATCGGGTCGTTAGCATGAATGGGAAAGTGAGATACCTTGGAATTGTAGTGCAGTAAGGAATACTCTTCATAGACCACCACAGACATCCGGTCGTAAGCATGAATGAGGGAGTGATATATCTTGGCTGAAGCGAGCCTGAAACGGCAGATCATGTACATGAAAGATGTATGGATAGAGATAAGAGTAAATGGCGCGAATGGAGAGGAAGTATGGAACAAGAAAATGAAGAAATAACTCTGAAAGGAATGAATAGGTGGAGAAATGGATGAGCAGGAGTCGAAAATAGATGAACAGAGAGTGTAGTGGTCTTCTCAATCTGGGCAGGCCACGAAATGGAACTAGTTGTTGTCTTCTCTCATTATCTTCGATTTTTCGAGTGTTATAGCACTAATAGATATTTTATAATCTCGATTTGTTTCATTTTGTTTTTTTCTATTTTTGTACTTGTATCGATAGACACTTTTGAGTGCTACCTATTTGGATGAGATTCAGTCAATTAGTATTTGTACCATGATTATAATGAATAAAATCGGGTCTCCTTTCTCGCCGATTCGTCCTTTTTTGTGACGCAGAGAAGTAGGGGTTCCCTTAACGAGTGGTAGCATTATATAGCATTCAAATGCATACAAAGGCTTATAGGCCAAGCCATTCTTATTGTACATGAGATGGTGATTGATCAGCATGAATCATTTGTTTTACTTATTGAATCAACTTCTATGTGGATATCTCATTATCTTATCTCATTACCTAGTTTTAGATGATATTTTTCTTCATCTTCAATAATTGTGCGGTATGGTAAACATATGAAGTAATTTTAACTTTTGTTCCTTGGACTATATTCATTATTTTATGATGGACCCATATATAAAAGATTTTAACGTTGAAACGTTAAAAAACTTGAAAAATATGACTTCTGATGTTGTGAAACAAGTATCAAAAATCGATGAGATTAGCCCAAATTTCAAAATTGTAAATAGTCATAAACGTAGTTGAAATTGCAATATAAATTAGTTTTTTTGTATTTGTCGAAAGCCTAGAAAGCAAAGTTGACTGCACAGTGTCAATAGAAACAAGACAAGCCATTTATAAATGTATTCAATATTGATGGCAGTAACAACCAAAATGACGGAGTGCTATCATTCATAAAATCTGAAATGTATGTCCGTCACCAATTAATATAATTGAATGAGAGTAACCTTCTTAGACTGAAATCGAACTGTGGAAATAATGTCTTTTACACATCATCTGCTAGTGATGTGAACACGTTTATCGAAGAGTTGAATACATATTAGAAGAAGATAACGAAAAATGGAGATATCGATATCATTATCAATATATTAGAATAAACAAAGTAAACATATCATGGGTCAACATGGCTACATGTCAACAATCATTATTCACACCAGGTAACAAAACAATTCACACACAGGTCTTGACCATATAATTGTTAATACAAATAATTATGACACCATACTACATCTAGTAACTCCTAAATCTATAACTGATTATTATACTACATTACTACAACTCGTTTTCAATACCAGAATAAAAATAAATAATACCAATCATAATATCAAATATATCGAACACATTGATAATAAATAACTACTAAGAAATATTCAATTCGCCCTCTTGAATGACGGCCTTCTGGAACCAGATCTTGATCCCAAAACAAACAAATTGACGAATACAATACAAAAAGCAAAGCAATAATCTACTATTTACTCAAGGATGAAACATAATGAAAAAAGAAAAGAATAGATTACTCCTTGCTAGTCAAGTCTGTTAACAGAAAAAATAATTTGTATGCGGAATTTGATAAAATCCTAGCAATAATTTGATAGAAAAAGAATATTTGGACTGTGAAAATGTAACAGAAAAATTCATAACGAAAGCCGAAAGAAATCATTATCATAAAAAAGTAAAAAAACTCATCGTTTAAGTTATGGAAACTAATCGATGAGGTTGTTTCTAGAATTGAAAAGGGTAAGATTCAAAGTATCAAAAAGATGACCAATCAATCAGTGATGAAGTGCAAATGGCAAATATATTCAATAAATATTTTGTCGATTTTGGTGAAAATACTGTCATTAAAATCAATAAACCCAATAATAATAGAGAGGATAGGACTGTGAGTTGCCACTCATTGTTTCTGTATCCAACAACTGAAAGTGAGGCAAGAAATATTATCAAATATTATCAAAACCCATAAAAGCCCCGTGTTATGATAGTTAGTGCAGAAACGCTGAAAATAATAGTGGATTCTATAAGTCTTCTCCTTACTGTGATAATAATCAACAATTCACTCGAAACAGGGCAATTTCCAATGGCATTCATAAACAGTATTGGAATATCAATTTTCAAAGCTGAGGATAGAAATGATGTGACAAATTACAGAACGATGTCACTTATAACAAGCCTGTACAAGCTAGAGTTAACGAATTCCCAAAATAACAAAAAATTGAGGTGTATTTCAAATAGGTTTAAAAAATTTGTTGAATTCTTGAATGAAAAAGAGAGAGTAATAGTCTAACACAGGTTGGGGAAGTGGTTCAAGATCACACTTTAATGCAATACTGGCCTCACAAAATGAATTTTTGAAATTACTACTGAACAAAAACCATAGGTATTCCACAGATCATCTTTTTGTCGGAGCAAAAGTATTAAATATTCGACAGATTTATTATATTCAAGTCAATGTAAAACAACACTCAAATATAGGTATATTAGAACGTCACACACATGTTTATGAAACCATAAATGAACAAAAGTATGTTACACCAACTATGAACAAATACATCGGACAGAAAAGTTATTTGTACTTGGGGATTGAATTATACAATACCTTGCCAGATAAAGTAAAAAATGATAATACACTCAAAAGATTCAAAACTGAAGTGAGAATGTGTGTAATGAGCAGGCCAAGAGGGAAGATACATGAATAAATTGACAATCCTTGATCGAAAATTAACCGATTACGTACATTGATTGTGATATCATAGTTGTGCGATGATGTTTCTTATCTTATGTGATATCACTTTTTTTTTTTGTTACACATTGAATGAAAAATTTCAATGAAGTCTTATGGGTGTTGAACACCGGGCAAAATGAAAACATTAGATGAAGCCGTATGGACATGTTTGTCGAAACACCAGGCAAATACCCGATTGTGTGAAACCTTGAATGGAATGAGCACATATAAGCATAGGTGTGACAAAAACAGGTTTGTATAAAGCCTGAAGGATTTAGATTTTGAACAACAAAAGTTTGCATGATAGATTAGAATTCAACCGAAATAAAAACAGCTGGAGTGATTTCAAATTAATGTGTATGAATTTCATATCATTTCTAGAAACATGTGGATTCGTTTTCCGACGGCATTTCAGATTATCAGTCGTTCAAATATAAAATCATTTATCAGTATCATGGAACAAATTACCCATAGTGCAATATCAATATCAGCAGAATACGAAACATAGCCCAATCAATTAGTTACGTTCCCACTCTGCAGCCTGCAGCTATACAAATTGTAACTCCAACATCTGCCAGGATGCATATTATGCTGACTTCCTTTCTGCCGTAAATTATCTTTCATACCATAGAGTATTATATAGACATGTTGTTCTATTGTTTAGATGAATATATGTCACGAATCATATCATACATTTCAGTTTTGTCAATTGTAACCTGCATTCGCATGTTTTTTAAAAGCATTGAGAAAAGTAAATCTTTCAGTGAATGATAGTTGGTGTGGTTCATATTCGGCAACCCTGAATACGTATTGATGGAGCGTAAAGAAAATGAATTTACTCTGAGGAGACATGTTTCTCAACTGGAAAGAATTCAGTTGACAAATGAGGACAAATTCAGGCTTGTGTATTGAACTCAATTATTATATTATTATCGTGCGCTAGTAAACAAAGTGTTTGATTTATATTTTCCGGACAAAAAATTAACATCCAACGTCACATTTTCCACCACAATCTACCGAATGGACTAATCTATCAAACAGACTTTGCAAACCCAAGCTGAAATTGTGAGGCGTGATTTGATACCTCGAAAATATATGCTTTTTATAGTATTGAAGTGAAAATTGCATTATGCTGTCAGCTGTAAGAGGTACAGTGAAAAATTCAAAACAATACCCTTCAACTCCATCTGTGAAGGCTATCAATTCCTATACAGCTTCCGTAAAATTTGTTGACCACCGTGACTCATTAGATAATGGTAAATAATTCAGTTGGTTTATGGAGCAGGAGCAGTAAACGTAACATCTACGGAGGGAATAAGTGAGCTTGAGTCCTAAATCTAGGGTAGGGTGTTGATCCTATCTCTCTTGTCCATGGAATCGTAAATTCAAACAGCACGATGAAATGAATTACACAGTTCATTACAAAACGGCAACTCCACAAAAGCCTCACAGGAATTCATCACCTTTGCTCAAGAAAGTAATGTTTTCGATAATGTTAGAAGAAATCTCAGTTCGCACAAAAACTTTTGATAAATAACCTCCTTACTAGAATAATTATTTCCACGTCTTCGGAATTTCCACTTGCAACACCTACAATTAATGACGTGCTGTTAAAAATCATTTTCTACTCCACTAAAATCATATTTTTCCAAGAGACATCAGATGACTCCTTCAAAGAAAAAAATGAAGTCTATAAATGACAAAAATTGAAAATCTTCCACCTTCTTCTTTTTCCAAACAAAGGTACCAATATCATTATTACCCAATGGATAAGGAATCAAATGCCTTTTTCAAATGATTTATTACTCGATTTCCATCCCCAATGAAGAAAACTGTAGATGATTACACTACACTCAATAAATTGAGGGTTTTACAATACAATAATCAATGTATGGAAAAACCGTGTTAGAAATCACACGTTGAAAGGTAAGACCTCGTTAGTCCTTAGCTCGCACAAGTTTCTCAACTTCTGAGAGTTGTCGTTCGTATGGGGGCGACAGCTGATTAACGGAAAACAAATTTTAAACAGAACAGATTTTGAAAGTTGGTGACTGGAGGAAAAAATCTACACCCTTCGATTTCCAATTTCAATTGCGCATTCTAACAGATCTTCTTCATTTTCATGGTACCTCTGAAAGTGTGATGACGTCATCGATGATTTATTGAATGGAAACGTGCCTAATTTGAAGTGTTTTCCTTTCTATTCGAATAAATGACGTTCCTGAAGGATCAAAGCGTATGTTCAAATTGATGATCCTCAGTAATGAGACAGTGATATAGTTGAATGACTCTATTTCGAACCGTATGTGTCTCTTGAATTCATCGATATTAGGTGGACAATTTTTGTACGCTCTACTTTCCAAGTGTCCACATAGAGAAAAATCAAAAGAAATGAGATCTGGTAATCTGAGTGGCCGCTTGATTAACCCTCTCCGTCATATCTGTAAAAATTCAGTCCCAGTTGTTTCTCACTAATACCGCATAATGTGGAGCTTCGCCATCTTACTATAGCTACATGTTATTGATTATATCGACTGGTGATTTTTCACCGTAAAAGATAAGTCCTATAATTCCATCATGTATTTTTTTCGTCCTTACCATGAATACTACTTCCGCCCATATCGTCCATTATCTATTATTTTCGCCCATATCGAATATGACAGTCCTGCATCCAATGAGGATTTTTCTTAGTCTAATATTGATACCAATATTATGGAAATATTCTTCAAATGCTAGCAGAACATCTAATTTTCCGTATCTACTACTGGTTTTCCATTACGTTTTCCTGTTTTGCTCACGATAGATTATGTTTTCATTCGCAATATTTATCGTTGAGTTACGCCCAAACGTTCATTTGTATCCATCTATCCAAGTTTTATACTAAAAAAACTGAAAGTAAATAATGTCACAACTTGACTGCGATGTAACAGAATTAATATCATTATCATATGATTAGACAAATACGTTTAATTTGAATGTAGTGTTCTCGATGAGAATCAGATTTTTTCAAATCAAAAGTCGAATAAGAAATCTGCAAAAATATATCAGATCATTTCCTGTGACAGTATTGTTATCCGTTTTCAAAGAGAGCTGAAAATTGGTATTCAATTATTCAATACAATATTCAAAAGTATTTATATAGCTAAATAGAGAATCAAATACTTTTCAAATGATGTACCGCATCAACTACGTTTCCGTTCAAAAAAATCATCGATTGAGTAATGGCGCTTATACAAATGATATCAAAAATGAAACAAAAACCTAATAGAATGTGCAATTGGAATTGTAAATCTATAGGTCTTAGAATTTTTCCCTGTAGTCAAATTCAGACAATATATTGAATGTATTTCTTTCATTTTCACCATATTGTAGATGTTGGATAAACTCTAGAACTTTCAAAGTTAACGGTATATTCTTCATAAATCATGCCCAGAAATTTTATTTTGATGACCATCAAATGTAAGACCTCTCTTTGCAGACCCGAAACTGTCAACCACGAACGAAATCGCGGTTATCGAAGACCTGGATTTCTGCACAAAGTACAACTTCGCAGTGAGCGTAGCAAATAATGGAAACAAAATCAATCCTAACAACATCATGAGCGTCGTCACCCACTTGGATAGAAAAGCTCCCCCGCAAGACTTACAGGTTGATTTTGAGCCAAGAGATCCTCCGTGTTTGCTACTGAAATGGTCGGCGTCCTGTGCAAATATTGGACAACCCATCGGATACGTTGTAAGTTTGTAGACTGCCGGTTTCGAACGTTAACAAATACCTCTGGGGATTTGATATCGATAATCTGCCTTTGTTTTTAGTAGTCGAAAAATGTGAATACATACATGTCCGTCATGTGAATACTGACGACCGAAATAAGGCAGAGATGAAGCGATTCAACAAGGCTATGAGAAAATTAACAAGTTTAAAAACGTGAAAAATAGAGATAAAGCTCCTAAAAATATGGGCAAGGGTTCATTCAATTCGGAGTAAGCCCTATAATAATGTATTTGAAAGATTTTACAGTGGATAAAAAATCACGATTGATATAAACAAAATAAAGGAAAAAAATTTCTCATGAAAAAGTCTGAACTCCCGAAAATGTAACTTCATTATTCATAATCTTAATTTTACCCTGAAAATAGGGACCGCGCGCCCTTTTCACCACACACGCGTCTCCGCTGATGATAGCGTATCATCGAACATGAATTCTTCACAAAATTATATTTTTATTTGAAGATTTGAGAAAGTTAAGTTCCATTTCGAACATTTAAAAGAATAAGCACTCGATGAAAAAACTTTTTTGACCTCATTTTTCATGAAGTCATGTTCCCAATAATTAAGAAATTTTTATTGAATCTCCGTTCTCACAAATAGTTGAAATAATGAACTTGAAAATATTTCGCTTCGTGGAGCTCTTCCTATATGTAATGTATACCTTAAGAAATTATGGGATGAAAGTTATGAAAGTTTTTTATTTCGTTCATAATAATTATTTCAATGAAAAATATATTAGATATTGAAGAAATGAGGGTATTTATTATGTTTTCATTTTGAGATTTTTTCATTAACAAATGACAGTACCTATTTGCACTTTTTTTCGTCATTCGTTCACAAATTGTTTACTTGTGATGCACTTTTTGAAACCTTCGGTATAGTAATGAATATAACTGGAGTTTCATCCAAAAACCACAGCTTTATTTTTAACACCTCGACACTGTTTCGATTCATCAAGCGAACATTTTCAAGAGAAAGATTAATCTTCAGTTTAATCTTCTTCTTGAAACTAATCACTTAGTGATCAAAACATGATGTAAAAAATAAAGGTTTGGTGTTGGGATGAAACTCCAGTAATATTCAACAAATTGTTCATAAACAAATAAAATGATTTCATAATTGGGAAAAAAAAGTCATTTTGTTCTAATAAAAAAATACCTTCACATTTTTTTTCAATTATTGACAATGGTTATTTTTCAATTTCCATACATCAAATAAGGGATTGAAATAAACAGAGAAATTGATGTTTTGGGTGATGTAGGTGTTAGTTCAATAATGGCGTTCTGGGTGGAATGTTCGAGTCTGAACCCATGTTGGTGTGAGAGGATGATGTTTTTGTAGTGTAGAAATTCGGTGAGTTTGTTAATCAGTAATCTTTCGAATGATTAGCTAAAGAGGTTAATTGCTCTGTAGAATTGAGGTTTGGTAGGATAATTTAGTCTAGTTCACATGTACCATTTTCTTCCAAAACTTTTATAAACTCTGCAAAAATAACAATCAAGGTGTCATTCGATTGGTAATATCACATAGAAAGTTTAAGGGAAAGTTTGAAAAGTTTCTGAAAAAAATAACAAAAGGTATAAACAAATCAGTTGAAGAAATTGAGGATTGGTTTTTTGAATATCTCGAAAAATATTCAAAATTTTCGAGTTTACGAAAAAATTCAAAGAAATCATTAAATTTGCTGAAAAAAAAGTTTCAACTCTCGGAGCTGTATCTCTATTATTTATAATTTTCACAGAGCCTTGAAACTAGAGCCAAAAACAGGTAGTCTGGCTTTCGCGCGCGGTGCACCAAACTGACACAGCAATAAAAAAAATCATTCAAACATATAAATAATGTAAATTGGGAAATGAAAAAAGTCATGTAGTTTGGAAATGAATCAATGAACAATAATCCACGGTTGAAAAGTGGTCATCCGAATTTTTCCATTAATCGTGTATTTGTTGATTGATAATGAAGAAAAGAGAAATTAAACTTTCTATGTTTTTACCACTTTTATTTGTAACTGACGTAACTGCAGTTTCGTCCTATACGTCCTTATAAAATAAACTTTGTTTATTTTGAAAATGTCCGTATAGGACGGAACTGCAGTAGCGTTAGTTACAAATAAAAGTGGTAATAAACATTTTTTTTCTTCATAAACTGAAAGTTAACATATAAGCCCAGATAATTAACAAACTAAAATAGATGAATGAATAGATGAATGAATAGAATAGAATAGAATAATGAATAGATCGCCGTTGCAAAAACTACAAAATTTTGATTTTCCTCTTTTGTATTAACAATTGAAAAAAATTAATGAACTTTTTTTTACAAAATCTTGATTGTTTCGATATCTAACGGTTAAAAGCTAATATTTTTTTGTTCATTACTTGTGATGCACTGTTTGGAACCTTTGGTGTAGTAATGAATATCACTGAAGTTTTTTCCCAACAACAAACCGTTACTTTAAAACCTCGACACATATTTCGATCACCAAGTGATCATCTTAAAGAGGAAAATTAAGCTTCCTCTTGGGGAAAAACTCCTGTAATATTCATTTTCAACTGTCATTGTTTGAAAAATTGTTAAAAATAAATTTATTGCTCATGAGTGAATCTAAAATTTTTTTCGATCTATACTTATTGATGGCAATTATGATAAAAAAACGGTTTCTTAAAAAAATATTCATTGCTAAAAAATATGTTTATTTATCAACAATCGTTTTTCGCGACCGAATATTAAAATTGGGGAACCTTTTTTTGAGGAAATTGAGGAACTTACATTGCTATTGCCTTATTGACAGGCTCATTGTGGGTGATAACTGTGTTTGATATGTGTCCTAATGGGCAGGCCTAAATTCTGTTACCTCTGAATACTGTTACCTGTTTTAGGTACTTTGTTTGCAAAGTATGGATTTCTTCACCTACGGATTAAGATCTGTTACCTATATCGGGCGAGTCATATATCAGACGAGTCTCTTCTGGGAAAAAGGATTTTTTCTGAGGTCTTTCCTACGAGGTGATTCTATTGACTGAGATTGAGTTGGAACACGAATGATGTTTTTCATTTGTTCATTAAAAAAACTATTGTGAACGATCCAGGATTATTCTCACAATTTTTTATAGAAGTACAGGAATTTCCACACAAACAACATTGTCGAATTTGGGACGATACCAATCCACATGAGACCCATGAGCATCCAATGCATCTTTAAAAAGTCACTGCTTGGTATGGAGTTTGGGATGGTGACGTCATCGGTTCATATTTCTTTGAGGAATATGGTTCATTAACGACGTTGTTTCACCAGGATGACAAAGAACAAGAATCATGTCACATTGGATATTTTGCACGAGCGATTTTAGGGCATGGTCATCTCACGTGGAGGTATTATGAACTGGCCACCGAGATCGTGCGATTTTACCCAGTTAGACTTTTTCTTGTGGGTGACAGGTGTATGCGAATAAGCCACAAATCACAGCGGTTCTCATACCAACATAACTCATGCCATGGGTTAGAATCAGCCTGATTTATGCGTTAGAGTCATGGAAAATCGGACTTTTCGGATGCGCTCCATCCAGAGAAGCCATGTCGGATATTTGAACGATGTTCAATACATAATGGCATCAGAAAATCTTTCGAATGTCTGAAAAACCTTTGATTTGAATTATAGGAAACTCCTAATGAAACACCCAATAAATATAAACAGCTATATCTAACAAAGTACAATGTTTGACATAATTTTTGATACTTTTCAAGATAACACGTCAGCAGTAAGAGATTTGAAACGGTTCTAAGTCTCCCCTCACCACTGTGTACAAACATACGTCTGCATACTTCGAGGATCCTCCAAGTAATGAATGTTCCATCGGTGTGAGCCCAC
>WOGO01003801.1:0-10791 GCA_015342085.1 Leptinotarsa defecta | reverse complement strand
GAGCGTCGTCTTGATGAAAAATTTTTTTTCTTTGCCATGTGCGGTCATTTCTGTGTAATTTCGGCTTTCAAACGCTCCAATAACGCTATATAATATTCAGTGTTGATGATATTTTCCTTCTCAAGACAGTCGATGAATATTACACCACGCGTATTCCAAAATACCGAAGCCATAACATTTCCAACCGACTAATTTGCTTTCGGGCTCCATTTCATCAGTTGCTTTCCACTCAGATAACGATCGTTTTGATTCCAGGGTGAAGTGATTGATCCATGATTCATCCATTGTCACATATCGACGCAAATATTCTGGTTTGTTATGTTTAAACTTGTCCTAAGGTAGATTTTCAATCGTTTGTCAATTTTCTTCAAATTTTGACCCCAATGACACTCTACACCGCAAGAATCGTTCATGAACAATGATTCACTAATATATATCCTTGATTCTCAGTCTGTACGGGCATTGTTCTCGGCCTCCATATATCGTAAAAGTAATGATGAAGAGTTTGTTCAATGAGCGTTTATACCAGCCTGCGTAACTAATTTCGTATCGTATTACTCGACACGCCGATTTGATGCTTGTAACACATTGTCTGGATATTAGTTTCACTGTTTTCTTTTTGTAATATTTTGTTCACCTGTGGAGCGACCACCATCGAACAAATTCCTCAGATGATGCGACGTCGGCTGTGCATTTCACGCCAGTATGACTCGGGGTGATTTTCTAAGGGTTTGCTTGTGGGTGTCCTGACAGCGAGTTTTTTCTCAAGGAGTTTTTTTATAATCTCAGGCTGTTGATGAAGAACAAATTTATAAAGCTTTCGAAACAAACAATTTCTTGTTTTGTAAAATGATGAACGTTTTTTCATGAAGTTGTTTCAAGGACAAAACACTAGCACTGCAGGAAAATCATCAAGGCGTTCCAAGAAATTAGAGATTAAATTCATTTGGAAAAACTTTCTCAGGAATTTAATTCTACATAAACACGGTTCTCCAAATGGAAGAGTTTCATCTATATATTTATCTTTTTGGAGAAAACCGATGCCTAAATTTTCGTGGCATTAAATTCACCATAATTTGAAATCACCTCTAGATGTAACCTCCTGGTGTGGACGAGGCATCAATATGTCGAGCAAACACGAACGAACACGAGCAAACACACACGAATGCTCGCTCATGCTCGCTCGTGCTCGCTTTTTTGGTGAATACGCACCTTTAGCTTCGCGACCTTGTTTATCGTTGGTTATGAAAATTTGAACCATTAGAAATATTGTTTGTTAATATTTTTACCAACAAAAAGGTAGCAGGTATGAATGTAGTGCAAGTTACGAATGTAGTGACTCGTACCCGAATACACTTTACTTTTCTCTTTCTCTTTTTTTTTGCCCTGTTTTCGACTCTTCTGTTCTTTTCCCTTTCTTTGTTCCTGTCATTCTATTTTGAAAGTATGTCTTCAGGAAGATTTCATCTGTATGTAAGCATAAGGAAACATCAACTGGGAATAACCTTTGGAACACCCCTGGAACATCACCTTTCTGGTATTCGTTATTTGTCTGAATCTTTTTTTTATTTAGCAATAATAGTATTAATTGTGCAGTATGTAAATAATTGCATCCCTGGTTGTTACTAAATAAATACAATCTCTGCACAACGCGTCAGTTCAAGCATGTTTCACTGTCACGTCTCGATACCGTTTTCCCCAAAGACATCACCTTTTTCGTATTCGCGCTGTTAACACGCGCGATTGAATTTGGGAGGAGGTGGAGGGCGTTGTAAAAGGGTGTAGGCGTCCGAGGAGAATTTTCCGCAAACATTCTCTTCCCGGTCACTAAAAACGGATGCAAATTGCCGAGAGAGGATGTCGGTTTGTTTTGAAAGTAAAATACGGCGTCCTGGGAAATCTACCGAAGCTCCAAACTTGTCCGCAGGATATTATACCGAATACGTTATGAGAGATCGGTATGGCGTTTAGATAGAGATTTTTATGGGAGCCAAGATGCTCGAGTTTAATGCCGCTCGCTTGCGTAATCACTAAAACAATTTTTCACTTCTGAATTATTCGGGATGTCGTTGATGGAGGATTTTATTGAAATATTTTCGCGGACTAGGTTTATGGGCTCCTTTATTGTCGACTGGATGGGTATGCTGAAGGCAATATGTTCCTGAGAATGAGGATTCTTCGTCTCTGAAGACGTATTTGATGAAGAGTGGATGATACGTCACCAAACTTTGTAGTAATCTCCTCACTTTATCAAACTTTTATTAACATAAAAATTGTCTGAGATAAAGTATGAGACGAAGTATGTAAAAAATTATCACAGTGTTTTGCACACAGGTGCAATGTTACAAAACCATATTTCTTTTAAAGCTTCATAAAACCCAGATAAGACTTTAGATAAGACTTGATTTTAAGGCATGACAAACGACTTCTAGAATATTAAAGAATTTACCTCTTTCTACATTGTATATCCAAGTAGTCCAGTTTGAAAATGGGCAATATATTTTTTGGGGAATTGTGATAACGACTTGATTGATTCTTTCAAAATCGGTGTGCTTTGAAGTGTTATTGAGGAACATGGTGTGGCGTTAACCATGTTCGCAAATTACTGGAATAACGCTGGAAAAGTAGTAACTTGAGTCAAAGAGGTTATTGATGAATTTACGCATTGTGTAATCATAATGATGGAATATCGATGTCACTTGATGTCAAATTTCTAGGTACCATGTTGAATGGAGTCTCTGAATTGGAATCTGCATATTGATAGTGTTTACAAGAAATCCAATTCAGCTTTCTGCAAGATAAAACGAATGAAATTGTGTGCAGATACACAAAACCTGTACGTCTTTTTTGCAATGCAATTTCTTTAAATATAATGTGATGAAGATGCGGTATAGAGTTTCAATAGATTATAAATGTTGCCCAAAATCGCGTTATAAGTCTGATTGTTGATATGATTTATCGCAATAGCTGCAAACCTATACTCATGGGGAAAATATTTTATCGATTCCACACATATACAAAATCAAGAAATTCTATATAAATACAATACTGTGTCACTCCATAATTAATTGTCAAGTTCAATCAGAGAGCCTAAATCAGATGAAAATTTTAAGACCAATATCCATAAAGATTTTATTGTTTAAAAGAAGATAAAAATGATGATTTCCAAAATAAAATAAGAAATTCATACATGTGTTCCTTTTCAAACTATAACATTGGTATATCGTGTGCTGTAATGTTATTTCTTAATGTATTTCATGTATGTATGACTTGCCAGAACATTTATTTCTGAAAATGGATTGCGACGATTGTTATTAACGTTTTGAAATCAAGCAGACGTATCTAGCTGTCATTCCATCTCTACGATTACATTGTCAAAAGAATGTACTCCAACAAGCGTTTGAGATTGTGGTGTTCTGTAAATATTGATATTCGAAACTAGTAGGTACTTTTTCCTGTTCATATTTACACATGCTGTTGGCAAACTGAGAAAAACGCAATAAAACTTATTACATTTGATGCCTTCGAACCAATATATAGATACAGTTCTTCGAAATAGCAATATATTGTGACAAATTAAAGAATCAATTGTCTTAAACAAATTTATTTCCAATAATATTTCACTAATCAAACAGATTCATTTTCAATACATAGCAACTAACGCTTAATTTATCTCCACTATTTGAATTCCTTGTTTAACCGCTCGATTCACTTTCTGAACCGAACTGCCCTTTTGGGTCGAGAAGCTGGTCCTAAATAGTGTAACGGTTCTTTCCCGAAATCTGTAGTCGGTTCGATACTCGAGAAGAGGTTTACCGGCGGTTGCCGACTGCATTCCTTTTGAGGTGACGGCATATGTTTGTTCGCTGGCCGGAATATCGGTCAGGGACGGCTTTAGATTCGTTACAATATCTATTTTTTGTTATTGTTGGTATTCGCTTGTTAACAGGGTCTCCTTGTATTCTTAGTAATAAATATTCAAGATAGCATGAAAAAAATAATGGAGACTTACAATATATCCTTCAACAATGATGATATTAGTCATTCTGAATACTTGAACACTGGAACTGTGAAGAACATGTATCCATAAAACAAAGCAATTACTTTCATTAAAATCACATCGTTTCGAAACCCAACTTGATCAAAATCTCTTCCATATTCATTAAACTGAACCGACCGATTCTGTTGGGAGTTTTTTTCGACACAAAGTTTGTGACTGTGTCCACCGCTGATTTGTAAATTAATATTACAGGGAAATCGCTTAAGAGCGAACTCATTTCGAAGTTTGGCCAATCCACTTTTTTTCGATGGATAATTAGGGTTTTATGGAAATTGAATTCAAATTATGGAGATTTGCACATGGCCGATACAGTGTTCAGAAATTCCCGGTTGTCTCCCTGATGACTTTTTGAAAATATGGTGTCTGGTACGAATAACTTCCTCCTGAAGAGAGGTTGCTTAAATAAGTTTAAAATAATAACTTTTTCTAGCGCTACATGCTAATTTCAGAGAATGTTCCTAAAGCACAGTTTCAGAGATAGCTCAATTATGTCATAAAAAGTATAACCCTTTTAAATAACATTATCAATACATTCTTAAATCTAATGATTCTATTGTGTTCAATTTTAAACTTTTGAAATGTCTTGGATAACACAAACGATAGTTAAGTGTCTGCAAAAACATCAGTTTTAGGTTAACCTTCGTTACAAATAAAACAAATATTCTCCATCCTAAAATAACTAAAAGTATAATCCTGCATATTGAATGAAACCATACAATTGTCATTATAAATTGTTATTACTGGTATACTGACTAATCAGTTTCACACCATTATTAAATAATAAAAGTGGTTCATATCAAAAAACCCAATAAAATAGTTCACTTTTATTGTTTGCCTCAATTAATGAGCTTAATTTTACCTAACAATAAAACGGAAATGTTAAGCAAAGTAGGCCATGAAATTTGGAACTTGATAAAGATAACAAGGTATACGTTCTGTTTCCATTTAAAATTCAGTTCATTGTTGTGTACATATTAATAAATAGTGTTATGTAAACATAAAAATATGAAAACGTTTCAATGCGTCAACATTTTTATTCATTTTCCTGGAAATAGTTTTAGCCCTGATCAGCTACAATCAAGAGTTCCTCGGTTTTTCAGTTTTCTAAATACGGTATACAAGCTCCTGTGTAAAACTCAAGAAAACTTCCAACCGAATAGTGTTGGTTTATCTTCCGTCCCAGAAATGACGCTGTCAGGGATTTTCTGAAACAGGTAAAACTAAATAAAAAAATATCCATCCCTGAAAACCCCCCAAATACCAATTTTGAATAGGACTGGACCATAATCACAAAACTTATCTGCCATAATGGAGCCCCATTTTTCATCGGAATTATCTACACTTACCAAATTTCAAATCAATCGGATGATTAAATGTGTGTCAAATTTAACTTACAAGATTTGATTACAGACACACAGTCAGATACCGATATACGTGAAACTAAATAAAAACTTGTAAAAATAAAAACTTTAACAAGTTGTTTTATCGAGTTACCAATTAGTATCTTTTCTTTTTCAGGCAACATTACATTGCCTGGTCTGAGCCCAAAATCCTTAAGACAGTGTTCCAATGTTTTGTGAAAGAGTGATCAAATACAAAACCCTAGCAAATAATAAATTATTGTTGCCTTAGAACTGAACCGAATTAGAATGAGAAAGCACTTGGTTTCTCAAAGTAAAACTCAAATGTCAATTTCTAAACATCCAGTGACTTTTGGGGAGTGCAGAAAAAACTAATTATATTTCACTTCGTTCAACCGCAACATCAGTACCTATTATTATGACTGTAAGGTCTGGCTGTATTCGATAAAAAATTACTTTAGCTTCTGACATTGTATCTGTAGTAGCCTAAAGTAACTGTATGCTGGCTTTTGTCTTAAGAACATGTTCGTAACAGAGTGACATAGGGACGCGTCTGCTGTCCATAGAATAAAATTCATAAACAGTAAATAACCTAATTGATTCACAGTAAGGTTTTTAGATATCTGAACTTCAGAAAATATAAATGTGCAATCTCGTGGCTAGGAAAATTTGAGACGGCAATTTTGTTTTGTTTCATTCAAAATTCGTATAGAATATGCAAATATTATTTCTGATACGGATTATTAGGTAAACAATTTCGAAGCCCCATATAGAAAGGGAATTGAGCCCTTTTCAGGTATTATGTAGTTCTTTCGCCAACTTCAACTTGTCTCTGTTTCTATCGTTCCGTCCAAATTCGCTCGATCACAATAAAAATGATATGAGAGAACCGGAAAAGTGCAGAGCATCTTCAATATTAACGACCTCTGTAAAAGTTCTCTTTTGAAAAGCGATTCATCGTACCAGACATGTCCCGGATTTTTTGAATGCGCGACAACACACCCACGCAATATTTTCTGCTCGCCTAAGCTTATAAATCAAACAAGTGTTCCAGCGTTACCAATCGTGGCAAAATGTTGTTTCGTGTCAGCAAACTCACTGGTTTCGTCCAGCATTCCTTTGCGATTGCGTTTCACCTCACATCTGAAGTAGACGTTGACTTCCTCAATTGAAAACGGGCCCTTTATCTTACTCGGGTGAGATTGCTATCGTAAGCCGAGGACAAGAACATATTCCCTCACCATTCAAGAATTGTTGTCGATTTCAAAAGAATGCAAAGGTTGCAAAAAAGGAATAAGCTATAAAAAAATAGTGATAACAAAAACCGCAAGACAATAGTTTGGTGTCAGGTAGGTCAGGAGTCTATAAATTTACTTGTGGTTCATTTGAATCAAATGAATCAGAAAGATTAACTCCTACATCAAGCAAAATCGTCAATTCATATATCAATTCAAACAATACACTTGATTTCTTTCACTGCTATCTATCCAACAGCGAACTGTTCGTACAGTTCAACAACGTATCTTCTTTCGAAGTCACCGCTACTTGGGGAGTTCCGCAAAGCTCGATTTTAAGACCTCTCCTTTTCATACTATTTGTTAATGACGTTTCTCGGTATATCGGGCATACTCAACTTCTAGATATGCCGATGATCTCAAGCTTTTTAGAAGAATCGAAAGCGAAAAAGATTCTGATATGTTTCAAGATGATCTCAATAATCTCTCTACTTACTTTTCAGTATCTGACATATCTCTCAACGAAGCTAAATGCAAAATAATGAGTTTCCCACGAAGGAAGTCACCCACTATCAAGGACTATTTCATTGATCACACCAATTTACAGAGAATCAATGAGATGAAAGGTCTCGGGATCATACATACGGGAATACTTAGTATCTGAATGTTATAGAAAAATGAGCTTTGTCTTAAAATCTAGCAGCGAATTCAATCACGATACTTGTTTGTTACTTTTTAACTCCATTGTTCATTCTAAGCTGGAATATGGTTGTGTCATTTGGAATCCAAAGACCATTTTATATTCTGATACTATAGAAAAGTCCGGAAACATGAATTATTAAGAACACTCTTTTTCAGAAAATACAATGTCTGGCCTCCATTTACATCATATTATGGTTGTCATTTCTCTTTGGAATTAGCAGTTTTTGAATGATTCACAAAACTCTGAACTTTCAGAAACCTACTCAAATGGTGTGTCTGTTTATTTGAATTATTATGAGATGCGTATTGATACCATAAATATTTGGCTAACATACTGTCGTTCAACGTTCAACAAATTGCCGGGAATAGCTGTTTGTTGAAAACAAGCTAAACAAAAACCAAATTAACTTAAAAAATCAAGTAAGTTTTAGAACCCTCATATCAAATCGCTCCATAAAAGAATCAAAACATACATTATGCATTCTCCATCTGTGACAAAAAATAGTCAAGAGTTCCATTTCTTAACTCTTAATTCACGTCGTGAAGACTCCCCAAAAATTTGAAATAAGTAAATATCCGGACAGACAGATTTCAAACAGCATCGTGGAAAGTCAGCAGCTCCTTTGTTAGAATTAGAAAGCATCAGATTTTTCCCAGTGTATATTCGTGTTATTTCCTTAAGGCTACGCAAAAACTGTTTTTGAGACACTCCAATAGGTAAAAGAGTTTGATTCATCGAACAAATTCGCACGTGAGTAGTATGCGCTGTGAGAAGAACTAAAGTAGTACTGTGACAGATTCTCGTTACATTTGGTGCTGTCTACCGTACTTGTAGACGAAATTTCACTTTACATAACTTCAGACTTACGTGGAAACTCTTTTCAAACGTCCCCTGTAGTCGAACGCGTTTATGAAAGGCTGACTACTTCATCAGCCGAATCGTATTCACTCGACATCTGCGCGACACACTTGGATTTGTGCCGCCATCAGCAGCGCAGGAAAATTAATTGAATTTTTCCATCAATCATCACTTGTCGCACACTGCATCAATATACAAAGTGCACCGTCATGCTTGTGCCATCGAGAATAACGTGGCTGAGCATATTCTTTTGAATAAAAAGCTTAGTAGCAGCAGCATTGAAAATTTGATAATCTTACCATCCAGGATTGCCAATTTTCCATGCATTGAGCGAATTTGGTGCATTGGAATAACTGATGAGACTGCACAAAAAATCAAACTCATTAAATACGCTGCCCGATAATGTTCCTAATAGAGAGGATACACAAAACTTCATCAACCCATCTGACAAGTTGTAATAGATAGTGATAGAGCTAATACAGTTAATGCAATTAGGTTATTACCACTAACACGTAAAAGTTATGCCTGTCCTTGTTTCCCTTTCAGTAAAAAATTACTGATTCTCACACAGGATTAAAACACAGATTGCAATCATGTCGAGATGATAGTGTGCTATTACAACAAAAGTCATGCATAACAATCTGTTAAATAACAAAAATGAAAGAGTTTTATCTGTACGGTTTATTTCGATCAGTACTTTCTACGTTATCTATCATGGCGATCTAAGCATTCTCAACCAAACACTTTACTATTACGATAGTATTTACCATCACCAATTCTTATAATTCTTCTTCTGTTTCAGATGCTGAAAATGCCTTTCGTCACACACCTACTCCTCCTCGCCGTTCTCACGACGTGCATACCTAATGCGACTGCGCTAGGGTGCCCAACGGGATGTCTGTGCAACGACGACACCTACGTTGTAGAATGCGAACGCAGCAAACTGGACGTGATCCCAATAACCCTAAATCCTGCCATACAGAGACTGGTTCTCAGAAACAATAAGATAAAAACGGTTGACTCGGCATTCCAGTTCTACCGGGACCTGCAGTACGTAGACCTTTCCAGCAACCACGTCGTCAACATCCCGACGAGAAGTTTCCTGCACCAAGAGAAGCTGCAAGAACTCCACCTCAACAAAAACAAATTGTCGAGTCTCAACAACAAGACCTTTCAGGGCCTCAAGTCTCTGACGGTCCTCAACCTCAGAGAGAATTTCTTAGAAGAGCTTTCCAAAGGTCTCTTCTCCATCTTACCCAAACTGGAGGAACTGAACTTGGGACAAAATAGGATATCTAAGATAGATCCTCTGGCTTTCGATGGGCTCTTCAGCCTCAGGGTGCTTTATTTGGATGATAATTCCCTTAGTGCAGTTCCCACCCCCTCGTTTTCGGTTCTTGGCAGTCTTGCAGAGTTGCACGTGGGTCTCAACGGGTTCACCGTGTTGCCTGATGAAGCGTTCAAGGGACTGGGAAAGCTGTCCGTGCTCGACGTCAGTAGTGGAGGTTTGTCCAACATCAGCTCTAACGCTTTCAGAGGTCTCACTGGATTGAGAAGTCTCAACCTAGCCGACAACAGATTGGTGCAGATACCTACTGCTCAGCTTGGATACTTGTCAAGGTTGGAAGATTTGATAATTGGACAGAATGAGTTTACCCGTCTCGGAAAAGGTTCCTTCAAAGGATTGACCAATCTGAGGAAGATTGACATCACAGGTGGGTACAAACACAAATTGATGAATTGAGTTTTATTGACATTTTTGGAAATGGTCGCCTTTCACAATCTGTAAACTAATGAGGAACTTTCCACGGGAGTCGAAAAAGGGGACTTTCTAGTACACTCCGATAAGTTGTCGTGTTAATTCATTATATTTTATGCAAAAAATACCCATTTATTCGGTATTTTAGAGCTGTGTCTAGTTGTATCTGGATCTTACAATTAAAAGAGAATGGTATTTTTCAGAAAACTGATATTATTTCCTGATATCGGTTTCATAATATCTAAAAGTATTTCGCTAGTTTTTGACAAAGTGATGCAGTTTTAATTTAACTCAAAGGAGCATCAGGTTCATATATTTTTGGTAAATCATACACCCGTAAGTCTTACATTACCACTTTATTTTCTCAGCTTGTGAAAATTCAAAATGAGGTCAATAAAAACACTCTTGATTTCCTCCACAAAAATGACTTTCGTTCAATATAAATTGAGCGTGCTCTACTATACTCGCTAACATAACTTCATCAAATACTTTTTGCGGTGAAACCACAGGAGACGGCTGATACTCTCGTTTAGAAACTTTGTAGAAGTTAAACTTAAAGCACCGTTTTTATTTGATATTTTATATACCTTTTTTACAAGTTCAAGGTTGAATAAGACCCTAGGTTAGCAAAGTTGAGTTTCATGTAAGTCTATCGTGAAATATTAATGATAATTCAAGGTTGGCGTTCACATTTCAGGCATCCTACTTCGAGAAGTTTTTCTATTTACTGACATATAAAGGGATCTGAGATTTTCACCCAATTTTGAAAAAGGCTTGATACAGAATGAACTGATGAAAAACTACAAGTACTATAT
>WOGO01003800.1:0-13908 GCA_015342085.1 Leptinotarsa defecta | reverse complement strand
AACAGAGAAACTATAAACACGGACTGTATAAAGTAATTTGAATGTATTTTCTGTAATAACAACCAAACCAGCGAACGCAAAAAAATTGAACGAGCATTCAATGGTGAACTACAACTCCAAAAGGTGAAATTTTATGTATTGAACAGATGGTGAAAGCACAAAACTAACTTTCGATGTGAAATATGAAACAACACACTAAATCACTTCTTTGATTAATTGAAATAATTCAGCTGTTAGTTAATTAACAACTGAACTTTTGCGGCATTGCCGCTTCCAACCATTCCAAATTAATGATATGGAAATATCTCAAATTCTTCCAGCATCAATGCTGGTGTTCCCCAAAAATCTATATCGTCTCCAATCCTCTTTTTATTGTACCTATATCAACGACTCATTGGATAAAACAAGAATCAAACATATTGCTTTGCTGACGACAGCATTTCATTTGGATTGCAAATTGCAAAGGCTGCTGATCAAAAGGTTGGACACAGTATCGAACCAGGAAACTGTACAGACCTCAGCAACTTTTGATACTTTATGAATCTCAGATCTCTTTTGGAGTATTGTTCTCATGTATGGAGCTTCGCCCCTAAACACAACCTAAAGCTGCTGGATTCCATCCAGAAAACAACCGCCTGATTGTAGACGCGAACATCACTCGCAACCGTGATTGTCTGGAACATCGAAAAAGGTTAGGGATTCTCTACTATAGATACTTTCACCAGAAGTGTTCGAGTAACTTGACACATTTGATTCCACCAAGAGCGGTATATATCAAAATTACGCGACAAACTGTGGCTGCTCACCGTTTTGAGGTTCAACTCAATACATCTTGAACTTCACTGCCTAAGAACTCTTTCATTTGGAGAGCTTTGTGTATGTGGAATAAACTTTCCGACAACGCTTATCCAAATGAATTTAATCTCCAGCGATTCAAATCCAATATGAATATCTTCTTTCGCATAGATACCGCTCTTAAAGCTCCTTAAGAATTCATCTGTAGTGCATGTGTTTTGTCCTTAAAAAAAATATTAGTTTTTAAAGAAATGTGAAGACAAAAAGCTTTTTTCTTACTCCCAAAATATTTTGAAATCTGGCAGAACGTTTATAACAAAATCGTTATAATAGTATTATCTCGAATGTTGAGGCAGTTTCTGAGAACGGCTCTGTTCTGTTTTTTTTGCCACATTCTCTGTTTGAAAATAAATATTCAACAAAAAAGATCATTCAAGTACATTGTTGAATAATAAAATAACCCTGATCACTAATTACCACCTGAAGAATTCAACTCTGCCAGCGAATTCATACTCATATTGAGTTGAGAAATGTTGCTTGGTCTTCTTAAAATTGCATTCGTGTTTCTTTGAGAAATAGGCATTTCCCGAGAATCTGATTGAATTGCATTATTCAGCATCCAAATTGTTTTCATTGCAGGTGGATACTTTCGAATTCATTTCCCGAAAGAAAGATAAATGGAATTCAAATTTTTGCGAAGCGTGACCTGTCATAATTTTTGAAAGATTAATTTTGATTCACACCAATGTTGAATACATTTCTTGTACTCAAAGTGATGTACTATTGAAACTATTTCCAAACTTGGTCGTTATTGTTGTAGTAGAGTATCTCGAATTATGGTTGTTTACTAGTATATACAGAGTGTAATTTTTGAACTTACATTGACTATATCTAAACAATCAAATAAAATATAGGAAATCGCTGAAAACAACTTCCATAATAGAAAGGGGGAAAATTATGTATTAGTTAATTTGTTTTCACTTACCCCTTGCCTCTAGCAACCCCAACTTCATAATCTCAATTGGTAACCCTCTACTTGTGATATGATATCTATAAGTATTTACAAAATGCTCTTCAATGGTATAGTACAAAGATACATTTGATGTAGTAGTTTTTGGTTCATTAAGTTGAAATTTAATTTTTTTTTATCAATTTAAGAAATGTTCAAAATGATTTCCATTCTTTTCAAGATAATAATAGAGTCTATTTTCAAACTCGTAACGTACATTGGCAAATGTATCTCTGTTAATAGCTCGGCATTCTTGGATTATTCTTTTCTTCAGTTGCTCTATTGAGTCAGGTTGCATCCCAAAAACAACAGATTTTAGGTGGCCCCAGAGGAAAAAATTAAGAGGGGATAGGTCCGAAGATCTAGGAGGCTAGAACCTCTTCTTCCAATCCATTGATTAGTATAATTATTACCTTACCATTGTCTAACGGAAAATACATCATGAGGAGGTGCCCCAAATGTAATAAATTTTCTTTCGAAGATGAATTGCGGTGTATGTCTCTCTGATTTTCTAATTCATGAACTATTCGAAGTTCGATAGATCTTTCCAGCATGTGAGCATACATTTCGCCATTTGAATTTTTTTCTATAAATAATAGACCAATATACCAGCCCAAAAATTAACTTTTTCGAGGTATTGCGTATGCTCTTCTCCAAATATTCGTGGGTTCTCTTCACTCCAGCAACGATAGTTTTGTTCATTTGCGTGCTCATTTAAATAAAAAGTGCAATTGTTGCTACCGCAAATATTTTATTTGTGACAGTACCAGTTTCTTGAAATTTCAATGATAGTTGGCGAATGTACACTTGACTCTTTGGGTGCCTCTGATTGAATACTTTAGTTGTTCTTAACAAACAGTAATCTTCTCTACCCTAAATTGAAATCATTTCCACATATTTAACACCATTATCGAAGGTAAAAATTATATTTCTCGTGTATCGAAATAACGAAATAAAAATCAAATGTATTAATAATAAGAGTATCGTTTCCCGTCTTCAAATAAAAAATACAATACAAAAATACCCCTCAGAAACGAATATTCCAAACACCCCTTTCTTGTTACCTTTAGGTACTCATTAACGAAGTCCATTTTTTTAGGTACAAATGAACAAAAATAGTACAGGCCTAATATGTTCAAGAGTCTTAATATCAATGCTACGATGGTAATAGGAATGTTATTTAACATTTCATAAATTAATAATAGGGAATAAAATTTTAATTCAAATAATGAGTGTTTCATTGAAAAAAACTTTGTAGGGTACAATCGAAGATGATTTCTCAAGAGCTTTCATAGATGTTATCACAAGTGGGTGATTGCCATTCGTAAATATAAAGTTGGGGGGGGCTGGAAGCGGGGTGGTACGTGAAAATTAGCTATGACATCATTTTGTGCCCCCCTTCCTATTATGGAACTTTTCAGGTTTTCCTCAGCATTTATTGGGTTGCTCAGATATAGCTATTGTTCATTCTCAAATTGTCACCCTGTTTATAATTTTCCGTTTGAGTCCGATAGGTGACTTTTTACAGTACAAGTTGTTTTACGGACGAGAAAAAGTCAGAGACCTGTCCGGAATATAAACGAGTACTGTAATAACACCTGGCGGGCATGTTATTTCATTCAATTCTGTCTTTGTGATATTATATAAATAGATTGAATAACCAATTTCATGTGTCAGTTTTGAATAAAAGTACAAGTGTGGGCAGGCAAAATATATAAAAAAAAATAATAATTAATATATTCTGTAGTTTTATAATATTTGTCATGAACTGAAGTTGGTAGAAACATATATTTTAGAAGTGAATAGTAATGATAAGGATAATAGTAGCTATCAATAAAAATAAAGTGCAGTTAAATAAAAATTACCAATTTCAGTTCAGTAAAATATATAGAAAATAATAATAAAGAGTCAATTCCAAAGTTTCCCAATAATTTTCGTTGATCAAACTTGATAGAAAAAATATTTTTCACAGGTAAAAGTGCCTAAATGGTGTCAATAGATATAGATCCGGATGGAATAGAAATTACTCATTTTAGTTGAGATAAAAACGTGATTTGGAGTCAATTTCATAATTACAAGACATTCTTCATTTACTAGGGTTAGTTAAAGTAGTTGAGTATAATGTATAGTTGTCTATGTTTTTTCCCAAAGAATATTAGACATGAGGGTTATGGTACAATACAGTGTACAGGCTGATTCACGGCGGATGGCACATTAGACGTTTCTGGTGAACCAGACGCCGGATCAATTTGAAAATTCAATGACAAGCATATTCAGACATACTCTACCCAACGAAAATATTTTCGGCAATGCATTGTTGCCACTTCTATTAGTAGCAACTCTGATTTTTCAAAAGAACACCCTGTATATAATATTATTTTTGGAATCTTCAATAATTACTCAACAACTTTTCTGGATATTTCTCTATACCTATCTGTCACGGTTTTCGAAATTGTATTGATTTCAATGTATTTCTTCGGAAATCATGACCTCTAAAAATGCTGATATCTTTAAGTTGAAGAATACTATTGTTACGTTTTACCGCGTGGGTTTACTAGTAATTGACTACAGTGCAGAATAATCAAACTTAACTTCATTTCACTTTTAATGCAACAAAACACTTCAACTCAAACCTAAACTACTATTCAAATGTCTATCGCCTTATTAGATCGCTCCGTATACCGCACTGTCACTTCCACTGGACTGTCTCGATAGGCGAATTAATGGCGCTTATATTTGGGAATCTAAGGTGCTGATTACATCGAAGCCGGTAGCATCATTCTCGCCACATCTAGAACGGCAGCGAACATCGAACATTCGCGCGCTCTTAGATACGTCACAATTGAATTATGGCTATCAGTGGCGGCCAGCGTTACTTTCTTTAGGGCATGATTTACAACACTATGGTAATGAAATTTGGTTTGGAGTTAGGTCAGATCAAGTTGTGTTAGAGAGGCGTAATCACCGTTACTCCAATACGGGGTTCCATTTTAAATGGAACACTCTGTGTATCTTCACAAATTCAGAAAGCTGATAAAAATTGCTCTCTTTCTATGTATATCATGCGTATACCAAACTAGTCAAGTTTCAAACTAATGAGCATTTATTTGTGAAAATGTCCCATCAGAATGGTATTCTCATTCGGTATTTTGTGACCAGGCCATGATTACCATTCGACTTTAACGTTGTGACATTCTACTAATAATATTGACATTTTCGTCACTTCATAAGTTGCAAACACCTCCAAAATGATGAAACAAATTTATACAAACAAAGTTCTTATGAATTTTTTATTATTTTTGAACAATATGATAAAATCATCAGCAGGTCATGTGGAAAGTTCAACGAATGCTATACGAGTCTATCTAGAATCCCAAAAATAGAAATAATGTGCTGGTCATAAGACGGTGGGTCCTTATGAAAATTAATAGATGAAATGGATTTCTTGTTGATATTTCATTAAGTACATTGTGAAGCACTTCTTCCGACTATTTTCCTCATCAATTTTCATGTGAATACATTTTTCAGGATTGAACCATATTCAGACAAATGTATGATTGTTGACTTACTGATATATCCAACCAAAAGTTTCATCTTATCTTTCATTATCGGAATAACTAATAAAAGCATTATCAGTATCATAATCTAATATATAAAAATGGATGTTGGTTGGTTGGTTGGTTGGTAAGTGATAAACTTCTACATCGCTCAACTGATCGTGATGAAACTTGACATGTATAAGTCATTTTTCATAGAGAAGGTTTTTAGGCTATCAATTTTTCTGTAACTCACGACAAGATGGCGCTGTAGAACAATTTTTTTAAAGCACTGTTCTATAACGCTGCGCACGCCTAAGTTTGTTGATTCTGATTCTGTCAAAACATTGGAACATCAGCAATACAGCAACATAGTACTAATTAGTACTGCAACCACAAAATTCTACACGGGCGAAGCCGCGGGCAACAACTAGTGTCGTATAACTACAATAATTTGTAATAGGGGAAATAATAGTATATACATTCTAATCATACTTTCATTTGTCCACAGGTATTTACTGTCGATTGTATTGCTACGCTCAAAAACACGTGAAAAATATCAGAGCAATAACCAGACCAATAGATCTTCCAGATTCCACTTCCAATAAAAAAAGTATGAAACAGAAGAACAAAGCACTCCACATTCACCTTCAAAACCATCACAGCAGTCCATATCACGTCAGTGACCACAAGGCTGCTATTACTGTAGGTGAGTATAGAGTTTCTCGACAAAAATATAATCAAAACGTAGTAAATCTTTCTGAAGGTAAAGATTAAAAAAATCTGTATTTTATTAAATCAAAGTTTCAACCTTTTTGCGGTCTTTTTCCAAACACTAAAAATTTTGCAAAATAAATTTAAATATCACAACAAGTACGTCGAAACATTAAAAACAAATCATCAAATCAGACTGTAAGATGAAGAAAATTGTATCCAAACATTATGGACAGGTGAATCAGGTGAATCCATTTCACAAAAACTCATCAAGAATTCACGTTTTTTTTTTGTTGAAGTTATGGTCACATTAATTCTTTGGATATTGCAATTCTTTGGATATCGCACCCATTCTAAAATCGAAAAATAAAATATAACTATTAAGCTCACCAATATTTGAAAAAACAATTTTCTGAAGTTCTGGTAAATATCCTGAATATATTAGTGAGATGAGGAGAAAGACTCATGATACCCACGTTATACAAAAAATAATGAAAGGGTTGAAAGAATTTTCTATTCACCTATGAAACATGTGAAAAAATGTAAGAAGAATCACAAAGACCCCTTCGGTCAGAAGATTTGATTCAAAACTTTTTAAAAAAGATAATGAAAATAATGTCAACTGTTTCAGTAAAACTTGGGTAAACAGCTTTTTCAAAACAGTTGTTAATAGTTCTTCCCTGCATGTTTCAGCATCAATGCTGGTGTTTTCCAGAGATCCATACTTTCATTATATATCAACAAACCAATTGGTGTATACAAAAATCTAATGTACTGAACCTATTAAGATCCTCAATATCAGATGTCAATGTACATTGACCCAAAGATATTTTATCTTCGACTTGGGGTGACCGTTATCAAGTAGAATTTCATGCTCAGTAAACCAAGCATCAGTATTTGTGACAGTGACATTTCAAAGAGTTTCTTTGTGACAGCGTATTCTGACTTAACTGTAACACGACAAAATGTTCATTGGATAAGTAAAGGTCAAGTTATTGAAAGTTTCTAGTTGATAAAAGAAGAAGTAACCCCCTTCTTGCAAAACTCAGATACGGAGGGAGCCAAAAAGCACAAGCTGGTCGTGGCTTTTTTAAAAGATATGTTGAAATATTCAAGTGCGTTCAACACGGAATCACAAGGAAATGGAAAATTAATATGTGATCTGATACAAAACGTGTCTGCTTTTCGTCGCAAGCTGGATATCTTTGAAAAAGATATTGCAAGAGAACAATTTATTCATATTTCGACAATTCTTTAATATAGAAAGAAGTCTGAAGAAGACATTGCAGTGTTTGTAAAATTTCTGGCCGATCTTAGAAACAAATTCGCTACAAGATTCCAAGACTTTACAGAGATGGGCGAGCTATTTTCATTTCTTAAATCGTCATTTGAATTTGATGTAGCAGCAGAATGGACAGATGTGACTGCCAAAGGCATCACTTCAAATAGAGATAATTGATTTGCAAGATGTTTCTTTGCAAATATATAAAACGGTATCCACTGAAGAATTTTGGACCAAACATGTTCCAGAAAAATAGGAAAATTGAAAGAAACTAGCTATAAATTTGGCCACTATGTTTCACTCAACATATGTATGTGAAACATCTTTCTCAAAGGTAAATTTTTTGAAAAACAAATATCCTTCGAGATTAACGGACGCCCACCTATAAGACACACTTCGAATTTGCTGTTCCTCTCGAGAACCAAAACATGGAACTGGCTCAAGACTGTCGGTGTAATTTCACACATCAATTTCAGGTCTTATGTTTTATAATTCAAAATTTGATTTGAAACCAAAATAATACATAGGTAGCTAATTTTTATCAGTTGTTTTTTTCTGGACTTCGTAAAAATTTTCCCACAGTTACTTGCCGACCCCTGAGTATAGAAAGCAAATCTGATTCAGAATGATATCAGTTCAAAGACCGATGCAGTACCAGTAACAGACCATTAGCAGTAAAATACTGGAGAATAGTGGTTTGCAGTTGTTTTCTTTTCAAAAATAAGTTCGTTCAAAATGTATATCATAAATCAGTAAACTCACACAAACTCAATATCTTGTATCAGTAGGAATCGACCTTGACTGAACTCCAACGTTTTTTTCCAGGTATCATAATGGGTGTATTCCTAATATGCTGGGTACCCTTCTTCTGCATCAACATAGTAGCAGCTTTCTGTAAAACCTGCATTCCGGACATAACCTTCAAGATCCTCACTTGGCTGGGCTATTCAAACTCAGCCTTCAACCCCATCATATACTCTATCTTCAACACCGAGTTCCGGGAGGCGTTCAAACGAATTTTAACAGCGCACTACCCGGCTTGGTGCAAGTGTGGCTACCAGTCCGTCTCCCTAAATAACGACAAATTCATCACAGACTACGGAACGAAAACGCTAGTGGTGAACGCGAGGAGAAATGGCTCTTTCGGAGAGTTTTCCAGCGAGCACTTGAGCTGCGAGTCGGTAAGGCAAACGAGAGTTAACTCAGAAAAAGACATTCTGGAGGACATTAGTGCTATTTGACAGGACTGTGATCAATTGCAGGACACCATGGTGTAGGATTATAGAGTTAGATAGAAATCTGATAGAGATTGGGTCGAATTTCAACAAGACTAAATACTGAATTGGTCTCTGAGAGACACTATTATTTTTGAATGTTATTGAACAGGAAACGAACTGCCTGTTTTTCAATACTTGATTTCCGCGAGATTAAACAGCATGCAGTGCTTATTGCGAGAGAAGGGAATGGATGTAGGTTGAGAAAGAGGCTTCCGAGATTTCCTCAAATTCTGGAATCTTGTTAGACGGAACCTCATCTAACTAACAGTTTTCTAATTCGAATCTAATTCGAACAGAAAAAGGCTTTTTGTGAACAGTTGTTCAGTAGATCTAGACATGACGGCGTGACGAATCGTCCAGGTAAAGATGTCGTTCTAATCTAACGAGCAGACAGTGAAGGGATAAAGGAAATAACCAAAGAGCATCACTATGAAGTTATCAATATCAAAAGAAGAATCTCTTTTCTAGTTTCTGCTGAATGAGAGCGTTTCAAAGTGTGTTTGGCCACTAAATCCTATGAATGTGAATAAGTTTACAAAACTGGTCGTATCTAGGCCTCATACATTCTCACAAGGTGTTGGGTAATAGAATATTCCTCTCGCCATGCTTTTCTGGCAATAATTTCAACATGTTTATCTCATGAGTACTACTGATAAATAACAATGATTCAGTTAGGAGGTGTAGCTATTTGTTTCTGTTATACTGAACTCCAGAAGATTATTAGATCTTCATTCCATTACTTTTGCTAGATCCTCGTTGAAAACCTTGAATTGACTGCTTTGTTCAATGCTATTGAGATAGATCGATTGTAGAGTTAGTTGGATGTCATTTTGAGAAGGTTGTTTATGGAAACAAAACAACGTTCATTCTAGAAGTATCAGAGAATATACCATTACTTACCATACACAGATACCCAAACTTTGAGAAAACTAGATAGTTACAGCAAAATCCTGGTGATTATCCTTAGTAAGTTTTCAGAGGAGTCCTTGATACTATCATTGGTAATTATTCAATACATTTGAATGTTCTAGATGTCCAGCGACTCTCAATCATTGTGGAGATGACAGACGGCAGCCAGTTGGAATGAGAGTGATAATAAAATCAAACAAATCATCTAAAGGGACAATTCGTTCAAGCCAGTCTTCCCTTTCCTACATTATAGGTTCATGGACTGACATCTATCAGAAAGCAATTATTTTCCTGGCTAATACTATGAATGGCATTGAATTATATTCAACAGATGTCAGTACAGGATTCTTCACAAAAGAAATTCGTGCATATGCATATCGTGTGATACAGAATCGATTTTCAATTATTGGGATGGGCACCAGTTTCGAAATATTCGGCCTCTCCTTCAGTGTAAGGTAGTATTCTACTTCGAACAGAGCTGAAACGAAAGACAAGCAACATATCTGTCATCGCTTCCTCTGCCTGTAGACGAGGTAGTAACCAGCCATCGCTTCTTCTGCCTGTAGAAGACGTACTAACCAACCGCATATCCAAATGGTCCAAATTCTCATATGAGGAAATAACATTCACCTGTAGTAAGTGGACATAATACTTGAAGCCTGACTGAAAGAACAATTCGTTCAGCCAATATTCCTTTACCTACATAGTAGATTCATGAAATGACACCTATCAAATAACCACTACTCCTCTGGCTAATACTCATAGCAAGTCTTCAAGTATGTCTACTTACTATAGGTGAAATATGCGTAGAATCAAAAGTTTTACAAAAAGGTTCTTGTAAATATATCAGCAAACAAACTGAAAAATTAGCTGAACTAATATGAGTGATGTAACCGTATATTTCCGAGACAGCGGCGGACATATCGATGTGAAGCTTTTTCAGAAAGGAGAATAAAGTCAAAATCCAGTATAACAGAAAATCCAAATAAGATACCAGGCATTAGTTATTCCAACCCAATCGGGTTTCTCTAATCATGTGTAAGTCTTATTGATAACCTCCACTATAGGTAAGGACTTCAGAAAAATATACATTTGACAAAATAACAAAGTAATTGCAACATACCAATCAAGTGTCCACTGAAACAATCGGATATGGAAACTAATGTAACAGTATCAGTCGAAAAATCAAGTATCAGAAAAAATAAGTGGAAATTACAGTTTGTTTCTGATAAATACGGTCATTCATGTCAGGAAATGATTTATCATAAGGTTTTATTAAAAACTCTTGTAAATATATGTTCAAAACTTCTTAGTTTCAGACGTATAGGATGTCGAGAGCCGAAGTGAAAAAGTACATATTTTGGAAACTACTGCAAAATAAAATTTCGTATATATTCATTAATTTCATCAGTTCCGACTTCCATTGTCTAATATGATATGAAAATGAAATATAATATGAAAATTAAAAAAATAATAGCAAGTAATGGAAATTAAAAATTGAAAGATTCCAAACCAAGTTACTTCACGACGTTTCGATTGTTAGTATCTACAATCGTCTTCGGGTGATAACTGGACTTATTCCTCTGATATCTGACTACTCATAGGTCATTCGAGTGCTTTCACCTATCCCCTCTTCCCTCTCTCCACTTCATCGGTTTTAGTCCAAACATGCTCTGCTATTCCTGGTTTGATGGTTTCTCCTCATTGTGTGTGTTTCTTATGCTCGGCAATGCGAACTGTCAATGGCCTCTTAGTTTCTCCGATGTATGATTGTCCGCACTCTCAGGGTATCCGGTAAATGCAATTCTTGAAATGGCAGTCCGCGTTTGGTGGCCTGGTTTTTGTTGGGCTGCTCCGGATAGTATTCCCAGATCTTAAGCCGGTTTTAATATTATACTTGAAAGCAATCCATCTTATCCTTTCCGACAATCCTCTGATGTAGGGAAGTACAAGTACTGGTTGTAGCAGCTTCTCTTCCTTGTGGAGCTCTTGCTGCTAGCTAAAGTCTGTTCCACCTTCACTTTGGAGTAACCATTTCGTTGAAGGTCATTTTTGGTGATGCCTAGTTTCTTTTCGAGACCTTCCCTTTTATTAAAGAGCTGAAAGTACGGTCTAGTAGAGTCTTGATGGTGTGGTGGTGGAGTCTTGATTGATGGTGGTTGGATTCCTGGTTCAGATACTGTCCTGTGTGAGTGATTTTTCGATACACAGATGTTTCCCATTTCGTGTCGGTCGTCTTCATCAATACGTCTAAGAATGGCAATTCGTTGTGGACTTCCTTCTCCATCGTGAAAGTGATGGAAGGACTTACTACATATTAGACAATGGAAGTCCGAACTAATGAAATGCACTACGAAACATTGTCAACTACCTTCAAACTAAAAAAAAATCTTAGCCTGATTGCTTCTAATTTTTAGTTGTTCTTGTTTATTGTTTATTGTATGTTGACAAAAAAATATTTTCCAAGTACCACTAAGGCTGTAGGAGGTACAAGTTAGGCGACTCGGCACCTTAATCGTACCGATGGCACATTTTTGAAAAGCGGTAAATTACCTGTTTTGATAAAGTAAGTTTATGTTTTTATGATTTTTAGTTGAGAGGTAACTGAATAAAGATTCGGTATTTGCAGTAGATTTTGTTTCATTTCAATTGCACTTATTGTTACAGTAATATTTCCTTAGGGGGTACGACTTAAGCAAGCTTACCACTTCTTCGGTGTGTATTCATCAGACTATCGTATCAAGAACAAAAATAATTTAATAAATCTGAAAATTCCGATTCTTTCAGCGGGATTACAAAAAGTCTTAAACGACACACGGCCGATACTCAATAACTGATTCGGTTGTTACAATATTCAACCTCATCTGTTATTTGCTACGGCCTTGTAACGTAATCTCAATATTTTCAGAAAATCTGCGAATCTTTCATACAACACAAAATGCCATTCAAATAAAATAAGTAATATACTCACATTCTGAATGACGATAGTCTGTATTGTATAAGCTAGTCCCGATGCATCAAACTCATTATGTAGAATATGAGATAAATGCTTCACTGCAGAAAAAATTGTCGGCAACTGATGACCCATCGAAACCAGAAAAAAAATTCCGAATACGTCGTTAAAACTATTCACTTTTTTTCGGATAGCTTGATATAGAATCATCATTTCCTTCAGATCATCTATAAATTTTTGTTCATTTGAGGAAGGTTCCCTAGTATTTACCATCTTTATCAGTATGTCGTTTGTGGATTTGAGACTATAGGTTATGCTGGAAGAAATCATCACAGACATCATATACCCGTAATTATACATCAATCGTGGTATCATAACCATAAGAATAGGAAAGTATCTGATATCGAGATACACCCCAGTGCACTGGTGTACTACGAAACCAAAAGATAATATATAGAAAATCCAAAAAAACCAATTCGAGAAGCTATCCACATAATACTTCAAGGATATACTCGTATTCATATAGCGCCTTGTGACCAATAAACATTTCCAATCTTCCACCTTCGTCAGAGAATAGTAAACCAGAATCGCTGCCAAAAAAAAGTCGCAAAATACTTCTGTTCCAAGCGCTATCATAAAAAATAAAGAAATTGGAAAGAAAGGAAGCATTATTTCATAAATACTACACGTAAGAAACATGAACAACATCATTCCGAAACTGTAATATTTGTAAACGATTGGTCTAATGAACATTTCTTTCTGAATATTGTACCAGGGCACAATTGCAAAATAATTGCATATCTTTAGAAATATTACTTGCAATTCTCCCATTCTCACGTAATTGCACCAAAGCTGTGCTAATAGTGGTGTAGCAACTGAAACTATGGAAATACCTATCTATGACAACACAATGTATACATTAGGTCACTTTGACATAAATGGCATTTCTCATGAAGTCAGACAATAAATACATCTACAGATAATTGACAACTCTGTCATTCTTATCAGATCAATTTCATTCAATATTGAAGTTGATTTGAAAATTTACAACAGAAGCAACTTACCACAATTAATCCCAGAAAGAGTACAAATAATGAATGATTAACATCACGGAAATGAATTTCTTCCGTATCTATTTTTACCAACAACTCGAAATCGATTTAATATTTCACAGTCGTCATTCTTTAGGTGAAATTCAGTTTGAAATCCTTCATTTATTAATTCTATGAAAACATTAGGCTAACTGAAGATAAAACACAGCGGATTGTCCAAAATGACAAATTCACATAAAAACAAGGGTGTCGCCAGTTTATGACTATAGGGGGGGGGGCAATGGGGCAATATTATGGAGGATAAAAAATATGAACGCCTGGTACAGTCGAAAGCATGAAGCGTTACATTTTGGAAGTATTTGCCTCGATGACGATTGTAAT